>JAZAYU010000149.1:189236-191736 GCA_038501625.1 Corbicula japonica
ATTGGGCCGCCATCCGTTAGGACTTGACCTTCAATCCCGCTGAAAGGATTCCACATTACACTATATGTGTGCAGTGAAAGAAAGAAAGAAAGAAAGAAAGAAAGAAAGAAAGAAAAAAGAAAGAAAGAAAAAAGAAAGAAAAAAGAAATGATATGAAATATAGAGCAGATGCATTGTGGTTCCTTTCAACAATCTTAGCAAAGATTGGGCCGCCATCCGTTAGGACTTGACCTTCAATCCCGCTGAAAGGATTCCACATTACACTATATGTGTGCAGTGAAAGAAAGAAAGAAAGAAAGAAAGAAAGAAAGAAAGAAAGAAAGAAAGAAAGAAAGAAAGAAAAAAGAAAGAAAAAAGAAATGATATGAAATATAGAGCAGATGCATTGTGGTTCCTTTCAACAATCTTAGCAAAGATTGGGCCGCCATCCGTTAGGACTTGACCTTCAATCCCGCTGAAAGGATTCCACATTACACTATATGTGTGCAGTGAAAGAAAGAAAGAAAGAAAGAAAGAAAGAAAGAAAGAAAGAAAGAAAGAAAGAAAAAAGAAACAAAGAAAAAAGAAAGAAAGAAAAAAGAAATGATATGAAATATAGAGCAGATGCATTGTGGTTCCTTTCAACAATCTTAGCAAAGATTGGGCCGCCATCCGTTAGGACTTGACCTTCAATCCCGCTGAAAGGATTCCACATTACACTATATGTGTGCAGTGAAAGAAAGAAAGAAAGAAAGAAAGAAAGAAAGAAAGAAAGAAAGAAAGAAAGAAAGAAAGAAAGAAAGAAAAAGAAAGAAAGAAAAAAGAAAGAAAAAAGAAATGATATGAAATATAGAGCAGATGCATTGTGGTTCCTTTCAACAATCTTAGCAAAGATTGGGCCGCCATCCGTTAGGACTTGACCTTCAATCCCGCTGAAAGGATTCCACATTACACTATATGTGTGCAGTGAAAGAAAGAAATAGAGCAGATGCATTGTGGTTCCTTTCAACAATCTTAGCAAAGATTGGGCCGCCATCCGTTAGGACTTGACCTTCAATCCCGCTGAAAGGATTCCACATTACACTATATGTGTGCAGTGAAAGAAAGAAAGAAAGAAAGAAAGAAAGAAAGAAAGAAAGAAAGAAAGAAAGAAAGAAAGAAGAAAGAAAGAAAGAAAGAAAAAGAAAGAAAAAAGAAATGATATGAAATATAGAGCAGATGCATTGTGGTTCCTTTCAACAATCTTAGCAAAGATTGGGCCGCCATCCGTTAGGACTTGACCTTCAATCCCGCTGAAAGGATTCCACATTACACTATATGTGTGCAGTGAAAGAAAGAAAGAAAGAAACAAAGAAAGAAAGAAAAAAGAAAGAAAAAAGAAATGATATGAAATATAGAGCAGATGCATTGTGGTTCCTTTCAACAATCTTAGCAAAGATTGGGCCGCCATCCGTTAGGACTTGACCTTCAATCCCGCTGAAAGGATTCCACATTACACTATATGTGTGCAGTGAAAGAAAGAAAGAAAGAAAGAAAGAAAGAAAGAAAGAAAGAAAAAAGAAAGAAAAAAGAAATGATATGAAATATAGAGCAGATGCATTGTGGTTCCTTTCAACAATCTTAGCAAAGATTGGGCCGCCATCCGTTAGGACTTGACCTTCAATCCCGCTGAAAGGATTCCACATTACACTATATGTGTGCAGTGAAAGAAAGAAAGAAAGAGAAAGAAAGAAAGAAAGAAAGAAAGAAAAAAGAAAGAAAGAAAAAAGAAAGAAAAAAGAAATGATATGAAATATAGAGCAGATGCATTGTGGTTCCTTTCAACAATCTTAGCAAAGATTGGGCCGCCATCCGTTAGGACTTGACCTTCAATCCCGCTGAAAGGATTCCACATTACACTATATGTGTGCAGTGAAAGAAAGAAAGAAAGAAAGAAAGAAAGAAAGAAAGAAAGAAAGAAAGAAAGAAAGAAAGAAGAAAGAAAGAAAAAAGAAATGATATGAAATATAGAGCAGATGCATTGTGGTTCCTTTCAACAATCTTAGCAAAGATTGGGCCGCCATCCGTTAGGACTTGACCTTCAATCCCGCTGAAAGGATTCCACATTACACTATATGTGTGCAGTGAAAGAAAGAAAGAAAGAAAGAAAGAAAGAAAGAAAGAAAGAAAGAAAGAAAGAAAGAAGAAAAAAGAAATGATATGAAATATAGAGCAGATGCATTGTGGTTCCTTTCAACAATCTTAGCAAAGATTGGGCCGCCATCCGTTAGGACTTGACCTTCAATCCCGCTGAAAGGATTCCACATTACACTATATGTGTGCAGTGAAAGAAAGAAAGAAAGAAAGAAAGAAAGAAAGAAAGAAAAAAGAAAGAAAAAAGAAATGATATGAAATATAGAGCAGATGCATTGTGGTTCCTTTCAACAATCTTAGCAAAGATTGGGCCGCCATCCGTTAGGACTTGACCTTCAATCCCGCTGAAAGGATTCCACATTACACTATATGTGTGCAGTGAAAGAAA
>JAZAYU010000149.1:204236-334077 GCA_038501625.1 Corbicula japonica
GTGAAAGATAGAAAAAAAGAAATATTAATATAGAACAGATGCATTTTGGTTCCTTTAAAAAAATTATTGGTGCACAGTGAAAAGAAAGTAAGGAGAAAGAAAGAATTTCGATTTGTGCGTGATTCCACAAACTTGAAAAAGATAGCTAACTTACCTTAAATGTTTTTATTTCCTGGATAACCGTTTTCCTTTACCGCCTCTATTTGTCTGGTATTTGATCATGTTTACGCTGTTTCTTGTGTGATATTCGCATATCAAATTGAATTATCCTTTTAAAAATATATTTGATTTTTTAAGAGCAAAATAGTCTACGCCATTTTTAAGCAGTTTAAAAAGATTATTATATTTTTTGTGGGCCTCCATAAACTCGGAAATATGTTTCTCACTTACTTGAAATGTCTTTATTTATTAGCTGATATTTTCCCTTTACCGCCACTTGAAATGTCGTCTGCTGCGAATTGTACGTCTGCTCTCTCCCGCCAACTTTCTTCAAATGCGGCGTCTGTTGTTTTGCGTCGCCCTTAGCGATGTTGTTAACCTACGTAAATTACGTCACGTCCGTTTTATACGTTACAATTATTTTTTCGTAAAAGTGTGTTTCTTTCATGCCATTTTACGACAATTAGCAAAGCAAATCTCTAAGTTCGTTCAAAAGTTTATTAGTTTTTGGAGTCAACCAGATTCTCATACGTGATTAGCTTCCTCAAACGGACGATAAGTCTTGAAGAAAGTTCTCCATACGTGACTTTTGTCGACTTAAATCATAACTTGTTAATTTGAAAATGTCTTTTTTGTCGAAAAAATGCAAAATTCTGACAATATTCAAGTTCAAACTGACTCAGTATCGAAAATGTCGTATTTGTTTTTTAAAGAAACGAAGTTTTAAGATTTTTATTATGGTAATTACTTTCCATTTTTAATGAATAAGCATCTATATAGGCTGTTCGAAAGCACACTTTACATCCAATTTCGAACTAACAGAAAATTACACTGATGTTGTCCATTTTCTCCTTTTGTCTCACTGTCTCCTATGATATGTCCGAGCGAACTAAGGCTACATTCTTACTTATGTAACTTTATTATTCATTCTCTGTATGCGAAACTAGCTGAACCCACAGATTCTGAGATACAGACCAGAGTCTGGCTGAAGCACATTTTGATATTAGCTCATTATTGCTAATGACATACAACTAACAATTCGGAACCGCACGGGTATCCGTCGTTTAAGTACGTTTGTTTCGTTAATGCTCCGCAGGCTAAAAATAAAATGTACAATGTAAAGATGTCTTTTTTCGAAAATCAATCGGTAGGATTTTATAAAACTGGGAGTAATTTTCTATGTCTAGTTGTAGCTTACATGCTGTTCTTACTAATCAGTTAAATTGATTGATATAGCTGGAAGTAGATGTACATGTACATGTATTTATAAGTAAATTTTGGCAGTGGGGTGTGTTCAGTGTTGTGTTGTTGTTTTTTTACGTGTTCATGTTTGAGTATATGCGAGAGCAACACCGGTCTGCTTTTAATCTTTTGCAGCATTGTCTCTTGGACATGTGTAAAATATAATTATCTTACATAACCGCGAGTGGAAGACTGGGTTTTCATCCACCCCATTGGGTATTTTGTACGTTTTCACATGAACCTATTCAGCCACTTAACTTAAATCTGCATTTTCACAGTTTAGGGTTGAATCATGCCTCAGTTGTGTTTAATATTAATTGTACCGCTATATAATGATAATTATTGCCTGTGTTTCCATGTTTTTTACTTTGTTTACAAGTCATTCGCAATTTAAATGATAATTTTCGATATTTAAGCACAATTGATATCGTTCTGATACGTGTTGTATGGAAGCCCATTGAGGCCGTTTTGAGTTAGAAGTTAAAAGGCAACGATTTGTTGAAAAGAACAATATGTCACAACAGTTCAATAATTATTTCATTACAACAAGGATAAGTTTTCCAAGATTGCAAGGCAATACACGTTGTTTAAGTAACTATATTTTAAATTACAAAAAATTGCTACACCATAATTATATGAACTGTGTATTGCCGAAGCTGCGAGCAGTGTGAAGTTTGCAACAATGTTTTTTCTCAAACAGATGCAGTCGACCAGAAGAAGTATCATTAAGTACATGTTCATCACAAAATTTTCCTGTCCTGTATCTACTTCACACCAGTGTGCCTGCACCGGAGCTAGATCTACCCGTTATCTTGTCCTGGATCTACTTCATCCAACGTTGTAATAAATTCTTGAAAACTGCGTTACTCCAGATAAACCATGTTCCTCTTACCAGTTAAAACTTGATTTGTCTGGATTTGTCACGGACTGTTTAATTCCATATAAACAGGTTTTTATCGCCTGTGTTCCATTGTAGATCCAGATCACTTGGCGCATCCATGCAATCTGATCTGGATCAACACTGATCACTTATTAGTAAGAAATAACCTAATTCATCTATAAGGGAACAGAGTAGATCTTGATCAGACATGCGGCAGGGATGTGCGACATGCTGCACGGATGTGCCAGCTGATCTGGATCTACATTGTTTGCACATTGGATATCGACCATATCTCATGCAGTAAAGGGTAAATAAAGGTCAGTAAAATGTGGATATTAAAAATGTTTACTACTTGTACGAGTATATCTGTAACTAATGCCATTTCACCGTGACTAGAATTAGAAGTAATTGTTCAGTGTACAGATCCGGGTCTACAATGTTTGCTCTTCAGTAAACTGTTTCTCTCTTCGTAATTGAAAGCTTTTCTAATGACCTTACATATTGTTGTCGGTATCATATTACTCGTGTAAGCATCTGAATCGATTTTTATTTTTCTTAGAATTTGTGTTTGTATGTAAACAGAATTTTAGGTAATTTTTAAATCTAAATATTTCTTTACTTTCTTACTTTTCTTACCACATGTAAAATAAATATACATTCATAATACTGACTTGTGCAATTTTTTACTGAACTGGATTTTGCCGTTGGAGAGATTTTGATATTATTATACCCCCGCTTCGAAGAAGAGGGGGGTATACTGTTTTACCCTTGTCCGTCCGTCCGTCCGTGCGTCCGTCCGTTACAAAATTTCCGACGCACTTTTCTCAGCAACTATAACATGCAGCAGCCTGATACTTTGCATATTGCTTTATCCTATAGTCCCACATGGTGTAAAGCAATTTTATGCTCCTTCCTCATCTACTTCCTGTTTGTTGCATATTTTTAGATTTGTTACTATAATTATAGGTGCATTGCATCAACCAAACTGCATTTATATTTTCCGTTGCAGTCTTCTAAACAACTATAACATTCAGCAGCCTGATTTTTGCATATTGCTTAATCCTATAGTCCCATATGGTGTAAAGCGATTTTATGCTCCTTCCTCTTCTACTTCCTTTTAACCGAATACTTACATTTTTACACATAATTGACATACTTGCACAATTTCCGTCGCAGTTTTCTAAGCAGCTACAACATGTAGCAGTCTGATATTTTGCATAATGCTTTATCCTATAGTCCCATATGGTGTAAAGCGATTTTATGCTCCTAGCTCTTCTACTTCCTGTTTACAGAATACTTAGATTTTTACACATAGATGACAAACATGCACAATTTCCGTCGCAGTTTTCTAAGCAACTATAACATGCAGCAGTCTGATATTTTGCATATTGCTTTATCCTTTAGTCCCATATGGTGTAAAGCAATTTTATGCTCCTTGCTCATCTACTTCCTGTTTACCGACTGTTTTTAGCTTTTGTTACTATACATGTGCGCTCCTCAATCCAAAGGGTATCTTTATTACTATATAAGTGCATTACATAAACCAAAGGGCATCTAAGATATTGAAAAATGTAAATTACATATTGAAAGTCATATTTCTCACAGCGGGGGTATCGCTAGTGAGCATTAGCTCACAGATTTACTTGTTCTTTCTTTATGCCACCTGTATCTAGAGATTTAACCTCCGTCCGTCCGTCTGTCCGCCCATCATCCTTACTTTCCGTCCGTACGTCCGTCCTTTTTCGGCAATATATTTCTTAATTTCCCAAAGAGCATTAAAATGAAAGTTTACACACTTACCTAACAGTTCACAAGTTATGACCCTGACAAGTAACCTAACTCTGGCTACCGTATTTCTGGGGTTATCTCCTCATAATGTTCTTAGAGAAATGGTTAACATGTTTCGGCTAGATGGATATTTCTCATTTTATACAAAGAGAATTGAAATGAAAGATGACACACTTAACAGTTCACAGGTCATGATCATAACAAGTTACATAACTCTAGCTACCTTATTTTGGGGGTTATCTTCACATTTTGTACTTGGAGAAATGGTAACCTGTTTCTGCACGTTGAATGGTTTTTACTAAATGCCTAGGCGTTTATTACATTAATACTGTAAATTTTGCAATTTTGTCTTGAATAATCTGTACTTTATAATCTTTGATTATAAGTTACTTGATTTTTTATGTTATTTCATATACACGTTCTGGCAACTTAGAAATTATGGTATAAGTTTACATGCAGGCTCATTACTTTTAAAGCATTATGATAACTGCTTTATAACTTCTTCGCCGTCATAAACCAGGTTGGTGTGTCAAGTACCATACTTATTATTTGCATTTTAATGGTTTACATCCCATTTTGGACTTAATTGCATTTGGAGGTGTGGGTGGGGATTCACGTACCTGTCCACCAACCATTCCTCACCACAAAAATACTTTTTCATTTTTTCTCTAAACCTCGCACCAATAAAAAATGAGGGTAGGGGTTGAGGAATGATCAGGGGTATCGCCCACTTAAAATTTATTGTTTAATATTTTGTTAAAATAATTTAATCATGTTTTCATCATAATAAGACAAAATATCAAGCACAGCCTCCTAAATCCAAGTTCAAGGTCATTATTTCTGAAAGTGGAATTTTCAGTCCGGGCTTCAACTCAGCGGGATCACCAAATCAATATGCCATGCATGCGACCTAGCTTCCTAATTTCGAGGTCAAGGTCATTGTTACTAAAATTTAATGTTTGTTACAGATTCTTATTACTGTGTCGTCTGCGGAAACTGATAGCCACATAGGAATCCTATTGTACTACAATGGCGGCGTAGTTGGCGGTGACAGCGGCATCCGGTAATTACATGTACAAACGTTAATATGAATCTTAATTTGCTTAATTTTGCTTAGAACGTTGAAAGTAATTGTCCTTTTACCTTCTTAATTAGAATATTTTGTAAGTCAATTGAATTTTGAATATTTTTAGTTACTCTTTTTCAAATGACTTTTGTATTAAACTCATCTTCGTTTTGAACTTAAAAATTCTTGTCATTTTAATACATGATACATATCATCTGCATGGCCAATGCCATTTGTGACAACAATAATGATAACTTTTTTTGACTGTTTATTGCGTTTCAAACGACATATGAAACTTAATGTTGCTTATAACTTTGACAGTTTAAGTTCTATCATTTTAATACATGGACTATATTATCTGCATTAACAAAGCCATTTGTGACAACAATAACGATAACTTCTTTTTGACTGTTTTTACAAGTTTCGAGATATTGATTTGAAACTTAGAATTTCTTTTTTACCATTATTCTTAAATTTCGAGGCTGGTGATAGAAAAAGTGTCATTCATCATTTCAAACGAAACTTGTTAAAGTCAAAAATTAATCATCAAGCTAGATTGACGCGCGCTTCCTTTTTTTCTTGTAAAAAATACAATTTCGTTTAGATCTTCCATTTATATTGTTTTTCAAACTTCAAATTTACAGCTGGCCGGATGTTTACTGACCATATCCATAATTACGGGAGGCTTTGGCATTACATCTGTCTGAGACTCGCACAATTGATGTCCCGTTACCAGAGCACAAAAAGGAGAAATTGGTATATGATTTCATTGTTCATGCATTTCTAGTCTCTAATGTCTGCTTTTAAACTTTTCTCAAAAGTTGCAAATTTTGTAATTTCAGATATTGTAGTATTATTTTAAGAAAAGCAAATATGTGCAGCAATTCATTTTTTGTGACATTTTTAAACGAAATAATGATGTAAATTAGCAAAAACAGCGAGGGCAGAGGGCCGGATGGGCATTGCGTTTATAGTTTTCTTTATAGCTTATTATCCAATTTCCTCAAAACTTTGTAACAGTGTTCTTTGTGACCAAGACCTACCTGTTTCTTAAAAAGAAATATAATTTGTTCCAGAATTCTTTTTGCTATAGCAACTTAATGAAATGGAATTGTACACTTAATGTTGCTGTTTTAGGTAAGATGAGAGCAAACTTCCTGTTCTTGAAGACAGTCCTTCTGGAGATGCTGACGCTGATGACAAACGATTTGTCTCAATTAACAATCTAAATGTTTTCATTTGCCAGCAACTTTCACTTTGTTGATTCCATAAAAAATCTACGAGTTATTCTGTGACAACTTTACGCGTAATTCTGTGACAATCTTGTGAGTGATTCTGTGACAAATTAATGTGCGATTCTGTGACAAACTGATGAGTGATTCTGTGACAAACTGATGAGTGATTCCTCCTCTGTATGATTTAACAGATACTGTGTTATATTGCCCTTATTGTATGTTACCATACTTGGGTGTGAATAAAAGATCTGTTCTGTTCTGTCCTTATCTTTTAGCTCGACAATTCAGAGATTATGTTGAGCTGTTCTGCTCATCTTGACATTGGGACAAAATAAGCGGTTAAAGGTAGGTGTGAACTTAGTCATCAGGTATAGTCACATTAAGAAGACACAGCCAACCCACAGTGCCAACATGAGCAGAGCAGCTCAACATATGGTCTGAATTATCGAGCTAAATCAGGGGTATGACATGGCACTGCTTTCTAAGATAGTTAAGCGAGGACAATGTTGCATTGAGATAAAAATGGCGGTTTAGTCGGCCTTTTTTGTAAAAAAATGGATTTATTTTGCAAGGTAAGAGCCTTTATACTATGTATAATTTACAATCCACCTGTGCATTATGCAACCAGATTCCTATGGTACTCTCGACACTATGTTACAGGAATGCAGACTTTGTAACAAAAAAGTTATTGACGGTTTTATACAGTATAGAGTAATGTAAACACGCCAAAATATGGTATTTAGGCTGATCTTCAGACATCTGGGCACTACCATGTTTGGTTTTAGCATTTTATCAAGTCAAAATAACATATTCTTTTTTTTCTAATTGGTTCGTCCCCTATTAGCAACCCCACACTCGAAAGGAAACAGGACATGCCATTATCTGACATTGGAGGATTGGGACATGCCATTATCTGGCATTCGAGGATTGGGACATGCCATTATCTGGCATTCGAGGATTGGGACATGCCATTATCTGGCATTCGAGGATTGGGACATGCCATTATCTGGCATTCGAGGATTGGGACATGCCATTATCTGGCATTCGAGGATTGGGACATTCCATTTTTGGCGTTTCCTGGATAACTTTACTGAACGGGGTTTTCATAAAGCACATGCATATTCACAGATTTATTTTTCTTGGATTGTTTCAATTTGTTTTTATGTTTTTATATAATATCTATCTGAATTTTAGCATATTAAGTAGGAATATCATTTATGATGTATAAGGCATATTAAACCTTTACCAACATCAAACAAGTTTACTTAAAACGTTCTACACACATTTACCATTATCAACCCCTTGACCGATCTGTAGGGTGATCCTGAAATTTATACTTGATTTTGAAATGTAAGGTTTACAGTCATGTACCTATATACTGTATATACTGGTCTAAATAACACTAATACTAGTACTCAGTACACAAGAAAACGAGTTGAAATATACCACATTACGGATAAACCGTCTGCAGAAAGGCATATTGCCGTTTTTTTGTTTTCTTGTCTTTTTGGGGTTTTTTATTAACGATTTGAAAAATTATCATTTATTTAAACTCTCATAAAATATAGACTGATGGAGGGACTCGTCTTGGTTTTTCGACAACTACTTATCAGAAGCGAAAGCTTTGATGTTATCTTCGAAATTCATATTATTTCCACAATTTAAACAAGTGTTTACTTCAAATAAGAGTTTCTGGTAGAAAAGGCTTTTTCAGTTCAGGCACTGTGACCTTGGTGTATTTTTCAAGCGGCTTGTTTTTACCTGCAACTTTTTTGCCACTGGCGCTTGACCAGCCGCCCCACCCCCTGCCAACCCTTACTAATGCGCCTTTTTTTGTAAAAATGGTGTCAAGTCACTAATTTTATTCCATTCTATCAAAATATGCGAAAATACACCATCAAAATCGTATTCTTAAATAAAAAATATATTTCTATGTATATAATTGAATAATGGTCAGGAACGGCTCCAGACCCCACTCCCGTTCGAGAGGCTGTTTTTCCTACAATAAGGCGTTTTCCAGGCTGAAAGCTGTTCGGTTCAACGCAACAGTGTCTGATCTAACAGTAAATGTCAAAAAGTCTCACCAAAAACTCGAAATACGCGTAATATTCAACAGAAAACGGCCTCCGAAATGCAGGTTATTTTTTCATATATTCTTGTCCGCTGTACGACTTCCGGAATTCCCCGACGCTATGTATGTATGTATGTAAATTTTATTTTTGAGTCGGATATTCAACGATTAACATAAGCTCTAAAGAGCTTTTAACACCGACTACACTGAGTGTATATATATATATATACACAATAACATCTGACAGGTGCAGATAACTATAGAGACAGCTTTCAGATACAGGGTGCGATACCCTAGCTCTTTTCGAAGAGACCCCCTGGTTCTTTAACGTGCCCGGTGTATAGCACCGATACACGCACTGATAATCTACTTCCTGGGAGTGAACCAGTACTTAGTTGGGTGGGAAACATTAAACGTATTTCAGAAATTTCCAGTGCCGCGTTCGGGATTCGAACTCACGACCTCCGGATTGGTAGACCAGCGCGTTACCACTGGACCACCCGTCCACCCACTATTTTATTGCGGTCATCGGCAACTGAAAACAGACTTCCCGGAAGTTGAAAGAAAGTGCCAGACATTTGGTCAGACAAGATGTCAAAATCGGTCTGACCGAAACAAATTCTGTAGGACCGACATGTTAAAAAAGTATATGCAAGTATTAGGAGTTTAAATTTTTGTCGGACATTCATATCTGACCGACCCTAATTTTACCAGACAGGTCCTTCGGTCTGGCAACTTTCGGGACGTCTGTAAAAATATTTGGTTGATGCAACTGTTTTTTTCTAACCTGTTGAAATTATAATTTCATTTCTGACTATTATATGTCCTTACTAATATATTTAATAATGGATCGAACTGAAAGCCAATCGTATTAATTAGTGTAAATGTTTGCAGTTGACACGGATGTCATGAAATTTAAAAGTAAAAACAAGAATTTAAATATTCTAATACACGGTCATGCTAACAGCAAACAGCTAGAATTTATATAGTGTGTGTACACTTATCAATTATGAAATCGAAAATGACAGTTCAATACATACTGATAGTCCCTTATAATTAAATAATATTCACTGGTTATTGCCCATTACAGATTATCTGTCTAAAGTTACAAATAACTTGGTTAATATTTTCATGTTTAGTTAATTTTCAATATAATTTACAGACATATTAATACATTTTTGATATTTTTGTGAGCTTTGACATTTTTATTACTACATGCCTACTTGTTTATTTACATCAGCTAAAACATCAGCTAAGATACATTCTCTCAGACTTAAAGGAAGTTTGTGTCAGAACCGAAGTTACTTCTGCCCTTCAGTCATCTGCCGAGGCTGTCCACAATAAAATCATGTCATCTGCTGAGGCAGTCAACGATAAAATTATGTCATCTGCTGAGGCAGTCAACAATAAAATTATGTCATCTGCTGAGGCAGTCCACAATAAAATCATGTCATCTGCTGAGGCAGTCAACAATAGAATTATGTCATCTGCTGAAGCAGTCCACAATAAAATCATGTCATCTGCTGAGGTATTCCACAATAGAATTATGTCATCTGCTGAGGCAGTCCACAAGAAAATCATGTCATCTGCTGAGGCAGTCAACAATAAAATTATGTCATCTGCTGAGGCAGTCCACAATAAAATCATGTCATCTGCTGAGGTATTCCACAATAGAATTATGTCATCTGCTGAGGCAGTCCACAAGAAAATCATGTCATCTGCTGAGGCAGTCCAAAATAAAATTATGTCATCTGCTGGCAGTTCACAATAAAATAATGTCATCTGATTTTGAGGTACATTGGCTTTGGAATGTTTTGATTGTTCTGGAACTAGTCCTAGCGGCTGTTTTTCGAAAAAAGTTACATGCAGTGGGATGTGTTTTTATGCCCTTAGTGAGGGTATAAGTAAGTGGTTCACCTTTAAGTTAATGTTATTATTTTGGAAAACAACTTTTGCGTGTATATGATGTTTTGAATGGAATTTGTTATACTTTGACTGACTCGGGTGTTCATAATTTTGGATCATGAACTACAAAATGAATCAGAAAGCATTCAATTTGTTTTATATTTATTTTTCTTATGAAAATGCTTAATTCATTTCCTGGATCGTTCATGGGACAATATACCATATATGGAGGATATTTGTTTTTACCATTATAAATATAGAACTGTTGCTTATTTCACCGAGTGAGCTACGGAATTAGTATTATCGCCACGAGTGAATATACACAATTCCGGAGTTTACAAGTAAAATATATTCAGTTGATTTTATTTTTACCAGATTCACCCGTGAGAGTATTTGTTCGTGGCTGTATTACCGTTGGAGATTTCAAACTAGATGGGTGCACTTATATGAAAATCACGTATTCAGGAGGTAAGTGTCGTTGAGATTGTTTAACACAATTAAGCACCAATTTCAAAAATTCTATTTATGTGATTGTATATTCCAGAAAGTTACACGTGTTGTTTCTACGTAACAGGTTATTTTAAAAATGCGCAGCAAAAGCCAAGAACTAAAACTATACCTTTGTTGTAAGTTCCCTGTATCTCGACTGTGACTTTTAATTTGTTTGTGTAGTTGATGTATTTGTGTAATAATATAATTTCTCAAATAACTTTTTTACACAACTCTATGTAAATTAAACAGCACGTGATTGGTAAGCAAGTAAGAGTGTAAATACGAACTCAGTAGTTTCCTGACTGCAAAAGGAGTAAGTACTCAATGGTTTAAACAGTTAGAGGAACATTTAAGTATTAATAATATCATATGCATGTAATCATAAGATCATAAGATACAGTCCACACTCGATGTGTCAAACTCGCTTAAGTCGAAACATCGGTTATCTCGAATTTTACGGTCCCGTCAAAATGTGTTCTTGTTACATATAATATTACGCCGCTTAACTCGAATTCGACGTAAACAATGTTTTCATAAGTCGAAGCAAATTTCGAACCCGTCGGCTAAAATATGCTATATAAAATCATCGGATAAGTCGAAGTGTGAAACTTGCTGCGGTCGAACAATGCTTGCGGATTCTTCAAAGCAAGAACTTGTCGGCAAACAAGATGATTCTGATGGTCCTTAATAATAATTAACGATGATCACATGCTCATTGAAATATTCGCTTATTTAATGCAATTATGTGCATTCGGATGTAAAATATTCGGATTCGTAAATACAATTAATTTCAGTTTTTTTTTAAAAAACAACAACATTTAATTACAATAATCATGACATTGTGACAACCAGGCCAATAAAATATGAGTTCATCCGTTCAGGACAACAATGCAAAAACATGATCCAAACGTAAACAATTTTCTCCCCAACAAGAATGAAGCACAAAAAAGTATTGAAAGCCTAATCTGCCTTATAGGTTTATTTTTTGTTCGTTGTCCTCAAATGGCATGTCGTTTTGCACAAAGAGAAGTCGTCATGTACAAAAAGCCGGTCGTTAAGTACATTTAAAAGGTTGTTATGGTCGAATTACAAGTCGTCATGTACATTTCGGGGTTGTCATGCTGAAAATATATATCGTCATTGACAAAAGCCAAGTGGTTAGGTACATTTTGCAGATCGTTATGCTCAAACTATAAGTTGTTGAGGACTAAAAGCAGGTTGTTGTGTACAATTTACAAGTCGTTATGCTTGAAAACTATGTCGTTATTGGTAAACGACAAACCGTTGAATATAGCTTACAGGTCGTTATGCTCAATTTATAGGTTGTTGTGGACTAAAAGCAAGTTGTTGTGTACAATTTATAAGTCGTTATACTTGAATAATATGTCGTTATGGGCAAAAGAAAAGTTGTTAAGTATAGCTTACAGGTCGTTATGCTCAAATTAAAAGTCGTTATGAATGAAGTACACGTCGTCATTATTAAATACGGGTCGTTATCGTCAATTTGCATTTTGTTATGGAATAAAATATTGTCGCTATGTTCAATTTCTAATTTGTTGTGTATATAAAACCCTTTCATATGATCATTTTGTGTCTCGTTTTGATAAACTTACAGTCGTTGTGTGCAAAAAGAACTTCGTTCGGTATATTTCACGGACCGTTGTGGTCAAAGTTTAAGTCGTTGTGCGGATTATTTTAAGGGGAAGAAAACAGGAAAAACACCGGTCAAAAATGGAGGCAGTAAAAGTGTATATATCAACCTAACTTTTGACCACAACGACCAATAATTGAGCATTACAATACGTAGATTGGATATAACAACTTAGTTTGTTTTCAATAACGATATAATATTTTAGATTAACGACATGTAAACTATACATAGCGACTTGTATTTGGTCTTAACGATCCTGAGATGACACATAACAACTTGATTTTTGTTCATAACAACATTAAATTCTAAATAACAACCCCTAAATGTGCAACGACTAGCTTTTTTCAATAACGAATTGCAATATGGGTATAACAACTTACAATCTATAAAGAACGGCATGAAATATGTCGGTAACGACTTTTTTGGCGCATAACGACCCATAAATTGTACATCACAACGTGCCTTTTGTCCATAACGCCTACCAATTTAAGCATAACGATCTGTATTATGTACATAACGAGTTGCAATTCTACCATAACGACCTATTAGGTGTTCATAACGACCTATATAGTGAACACGACGAGATGCCTTTTGTACACAACGACTTACTTTTGTCCATAACGACTTGAAATTTGAGAACAACGAACTAAAAACTTTAAATATAAGGCAGACGTGGCGTTCCATAAAAAAGCTCCAAATTAACGATTATGGGGTGAATATTGATTTGAATTAATTTACGTAATATAAAAATAACGAAAGACGACTTTAAGACTCAGAGTGAATACGACGACGATGTTACTACAAGCACCGAACCTTAACGATGATGGTTTTTTTAACATGTAATAAATATAATCAAGTTAATATATTTTTTCTGTTCTGTTTTGATAAACTAATTGATCAATTGAAATGTTCATAAACGAGAACTAGCACTCACAATCATGTCAGAATCATTTCACACAGCTAAAAAGAAGAAATGAAAAGAGAGCAAGGGTTATAAAATGGTCGATTTCAAAACGGATCGATGTCAAAATAAACAACATAAACAATTACCGAAAATGAGAACCTGATGAGTTACCGACTTGGAATGTCATTTAGCTCCTTTGCAGACCGTGACAGTCCACGATTCGAATAGAGCCAACCCTAACAGCCCATGAGTCTCATTTAATCCTGCTGCATCACATATACAATGAAACCCACCATAAGGACTGTTGCGTTTTTAATCTCTTCTACTATATAATATGTATTTGAAGGGGTTGGGAGCGCAACTTCTTTGGGCATGGAATGTCGTTTTTGTTTTGGGAGGTTGCGTTTCTGATTTCGTAAGGTATATATTCTGTATGGGACAATGAAAACTATTTTGTGTCCATCAATGTTACCAACACTATTAACACTTGATGTTCTTTCTACAAATTGTTTTTTGAAAATGTACATATTCAAAGTGTTGTTGTATGTTTGTTTTATTTGTTGTTTGGTTAATTTTAGATTTCAAATGAACAAAAATTATCTAGTCAAGTAAATATCCAACCTAAATTAGTTAAAAACACTGATTAATGTCAAGATTATATTCACGGCCTGAAAACGGTTAAAACTAACTCGTAAAACATAATAATTATTTTAAACCGATTAGACCAGAACTATCTGTCCCCTTTTTTCAACCGTAAATATTCTCCTTACAGTACTAACAATATTTCACTTTTTGTAACTCTTTGCAAGATGCATATTCACGGGGGGAATCGCGCACAACCGTTACCGTTGGTGAAGCGAGAAAATTGTTCTGCAAGCATCCGGTGACGGTTCTGCAGATGTTTATTTTGACCCGGAAAGGTAGGTGGTCAGCTTTGACTCGTTTTTATCAAAATATTAAGCAATTCTTTGAAAAACGGGGAACGTGATTCGATGCGTGTTGGATTTATCTGCACGCTTGTATAATATGAGACCAAAATACGCAAACATGGTTGAGTTATGACGATCATTCCGCCTCTGAAATGAGCAAAATTTAATGTGAGGTGAAGCTTTTTTTCGATTTTCGAGCAATATTTAGTTGTATTCTCGTCCTGTTTCACTGCAAGAACAAAGTATTTGTTCCGTTTTGTATTCCCTGTGACTGGTTAAAATTTGTATGTTTTTTAAGGAAAATGCTGGCCAAAATTTAACGGTAGCGGTTGCGCTACTGATGTGTCGGGTCAAAATAACATCTGCAGAACCATCACCGGATGCTTGCAGAACAATTTTCTCGCTTCACCAGCGTTTACGGTTGTGCGCGATCCCACCCCCCCCCCCCCCCCTTGATATTGCAGAGAATTTTTATAAAATCAGTACTCAATCTTTTACATTCTGAAACTTATGCACATCCTGTCAAACTCAAAGGTAAAAAACACATGATAAAAAATTTATGTTTGTACGCCTGCTTCCAAATAGATAATATAAGCATTTTCTCTCAGAATTGTCAGGGTCTATGCAATACTCAAAAGAGAAGGGATCTTTTTCACTATAAAAGACAAAATTAATACGACATTGCCTGCTTACAGGACATTCATATTTCGCCTCAACTCTGTTCATATGTAACAGCCGAATGGGGTTATAATACTTATATTAACCCATATACAAATAACAGTCGCGGAGTTATGATTCTTTTCCAAAATACTTTCGATCAAAAGGTAGAAGGCGTTTATAAAGATATGGACGGTAATTATATAATACTAAATGTTACAATATATGGTAAAAAATTTACACTAGCAAATATATATGGTCCAAATAATGACAATCCTTTATTTTACGAAACCTTCATTCAAAAGATAGACGAAATCGATAATGATCATGTTATTATTTGTGGTGACTGGAACCTCATTTTAAACCCCGATTTAGACTGTGAAAACTATTCAAATTTAAACAACCCTAATGCCAGAAAAATTGTGCTCGGCCTTATTGAAAATAATGATTATACAGATATTTGGAGATTATTTCATGATAAAACTAGACAATATACTTGGAAAAGATTAAACCCAGTTCGAAAACAATCAATGTTATATTTCTTTCTTGTAAATCAAAATACAATTAGTTCTATTACTGAATCCAACATTTTCGCAGGGTATAGATCTGACCACAGAGCTATAACATTAAAATTAAAATTTTCTGAGGAGCCTAGAGGAAGAGGATATTGGAAATTCAATAATTCTTTATTAAAAGATGAAAAATACATGTTACTTGTTAGGAAAATACTTAACGACTTAATAACTCAACATCAAATTACAAATAAAAATGAATTTAGACAAGACCCAGTATTTGATATAAACGACCAATTATTTTTAGAAACATTTCTAGTAGTATTGAGAGGAGAAACGATCAAATTTAGTGCAGAAAAAAAAGAAACCTAATAAAATTAGAAACAGATTTACAAACAAATATTGAAAACACATCAACGATAATTTGCTAAATGTTGATAACACAATTTTATCAGAATTATCTGCAAGAAAAACAGATTTAGAAAATTTACGTAAAAAGAAAATAGAAGGGGTCATGTTAAGGTCAAAAAGTAGATATGAAAATTTAAGAGAAAAACCTAGTAATTTTTTTTCAACCTAGAAAAAAGAAACTATACAAATAAAAAAATAAACAAGTTAATTGATGATAATAACACTGAATATACTACAACACAAGAAATTTTAAATTACGAGAAAACATATTATGAAAACCTTTATAAAAAAGACTTATATATAGACGATAAAACTATTGAAGAAATATTAGGACAAAACTCATACACGCCATCAAATAACGATATCCAAAGTCTTGAGCGAGAAATTACTAATGAGGAATTAAAAAATGCAATTCTAAATATGAAAAACGATAAAAGTCCAGGTCCAGATGGATACACGGTGGAGTTTTTTTTAATATTTCTGGAAGGATTTAGAATCTTTTATTCGTAGATCTCTAAACTATGGTTATCAAACGGGAACGTTATCAATAACTCAAAAGCAGGGTGCAATTACATGCCTCCCGAAACCAAATAAAACAGGAATTTACTTAAAAATTGGAGACCGATATTATAAATTAGCTTCAACGGTGATTGCCAACAGGCTTAAAAAGATATTAAATGAAATTGTTCATACTGATCAAAAGGGATTTATTGCCGGTCGGTTTATTGTGGGAAAATGTGAGATTAATTTATGATATTTTATTTGAAACAAACAATCAAAATATTCCCGGTCTTTTACTTTCTTTGGATTTAAAACAAGCATTCGATTCTATTTCTTGGAAATTCATTTATAAAGTACTGGATTATTACCATCTTGGAAACTCTTTTAAGAAATGGGTATCAATTTTTCAAAATGGGTCAGAAACCTGCATTTTACAAAATGGATATATCTCCGAGTATTTTAAACTGTCAAGAGGCTGTAGACAGGGAGACCCAATCTCGCCTTACCTTTTTGTTCTATCAGTAGAAATTTTAGGCAAAAAGATCAGAAACAATAACGATATTGTAGGTATAACTATTTATGAAAAGGAACATAAAATAAGTCAGTATGCTGACGATACTCAAATTTTTCTTAATGGTTCAGAAGCCTCTTTAAGAGCTTGTTTATCAACCTTACACGACGTTTATCATATGTCAGGTTTGCAAATCAATACCGATAAAACAAAAGCATTATGGATAGGATCTTCAAAAAATCCTACAAATAGGCTTTGTCAAGACATCCCGTTAGATTGGTCAAAAGATCCAACAAAAATATTAGGAGTTAATTGTTCGCCTATTGTGAATGAAATTTGGAATCTTAATGGACCAGAAGTAATAAAAAAGTGTGAGTATTAATTACAACAATGGTCAAAACGAAATCTTACCACTCTTGGCAAAGTTACAGTTCTAAAATGTTTAGTGTTCTCAAAATTTGTACACTTATTTATAGCACTACCGCACCCACCTTCTGAAGTAATAAAACACTTACAATCAGTTACAGTTTTTTATGGAACAAAAGACCAGACAAAATTAAGAGAAATCTCTCTACTAAAAATATGAAATCTGGTGGCCTAGGTATGATAGACATTAGCCTGGATTCCAGGCGATGAAGTATTTTACATTTATTAATTCTCCAACTGATTATCTGGAGCCAGTCTACATCTCTATCTGAACTTCAGACATCTCTCTCAGAGCAGTATGATAGAAAATAGACTGGCTACAATAAAAGTCTGTTATGATGTATAAAAATAAATAAAAAGACAAAACAAACTAATTATCAGACTAGTGGCTAATCTAGATAGACATAAAATCATTTATTTACAGTTTAAAGATTAGTTGGTTAAGAAGGATAACTTTGTCAAACTGCGAAAGCTGGCTATCACTTGCTATCATTAAATATGTAGATATCATAAAACTAGGACCAAACTTTTGTGTAGTTGAAGCGGATAAAATAAAAAATCCTTTTTGGAAAGATGTACACCAGAGCTGGTTAGAATTTTGCAATAAATTAGAAATTAGCAACTTAGAAAGTATTTTATTGTCACCTTTGTGGTATAATGATAATTCTAACAATAAAAATTTATTTTTTAAAAGCTGGTACAACAAAAACATTATAAATATTGTTGATTTGATCAGTCCTGAGGGGTCTTTTACACTTTCGAACAATTAAAAACAATTTATAGTATAAATGGTACATACTTAGACTACAACAGAGTAATAGTTAATATCCCGCAGGAATGGAAAACCATTATCAGAAATAACATACAATTAATACAAACATATAAACAAAACATTTCATTAAATCCTTATGTGAAAGTTCTGCTAAAAGATTTAAAGGGAGCAAATCATTTTACGAAGTTATTTCAAAGGCTAATAAAATAGTTACCCCCGTAAAATGGAACAACCACTTGGGAGTGGTAACTGAAGAAGAATACAAACAAGTATACAAAAGACTGAACATAATTAAAGAGGTAAAATTAAAAGATTTTCAATTCAAGCTAGATAACAAAATACTGATTACAAAATCTCTTGTTTAAGATAGGTAAAATAGACAATAATTTATGCTCATATTGTAATAGTACAGCAGAAACAATAACACACCTGTTTCTTGATTGTAGATGTGTAACTGAATTTGTAACAATAGTAAAAAACTGGTTAAAAGAACAGTGCGATATAGACCTATCACCGCTAAGCAAACACTTTATTTTCTCAATAGACGGAAAAACTCTAGCAGGTAATTATGTTTCTCTTCTAATAAAATACTACATATATAAATCGAAATTTAAGGAAAACGATAGAAACTCATTAACACTCCCACCCTTAAAGGTTTATATTAAACAAAAACTAACGACAATGAAATACATTTCTTTCATTAATAATAAAAATGATTTTTTTCAGAATTATTTTGAAAAAAATTATGGCTAAAACGCAATAAAACCTTATTTGTAAGGTTTATTTAAGTCCTGACAAAACATTCTGAGGCCACTATTACTTATAAAAGCATTTTATTAAATAAAAAAGTATTGATAGGATGTGCAAAACTGATGAAAATTTAAAAACTGTTTTTGTCTGAGACTCTCGATCAAAATATTATTGTTCTTTTTTTCTTTTCCTTTTTGTTCTTCTTTGTTTTTCCTTTTTTTTTTGCTTTTTTTTTGTTTTTTTTGTTGTTTTGTTTTTTGGCTTTTTGCTCTCTGTCTTACCTTTTTTGTTTGTTTTTTTGTTCCCTTGTGGTTCCCCACTTATTCACCAGTTTCATTTTTCTCGTCTGTTACTGTATTTTGCTCTTTCACGTGTACATGTACAAGTCATTATAAACATCATTTAAAAGTTCAGAACATAATGATCATGTAATGTATATATATATATATATATATATATATATATATATATATATATATATATATATATATATATATATATATATATATATATATATATATATATATATATATATATATAAATATATATATATATATATATATTATGATATTGAATAAATGGGGTTACCCGCAAGGGGCCCGAATAAAAAAAAGAAAAAAAAAGGACTGTCTCGATAATAAGACCACTATTTAAATGTCTCTGCACTAATTTCTACCTCGGAATTAAGACAACCCATATAACACTGTGGTACCGGCTCTCCCAAGTACAGGTGGAATTGAAATGTTGTGACACTCCTAGAACAAATTCATTATTTATTTACCAGGGCGCTAATATGTTTCTTTTTTAGGTTATGAATAAACGGACATATAATAATAAAAAAACTTACACCGCCTCTTCTCCTAAATTCGTATCCGAGCGCTGTATGTGTGAGTTCCACCTGTACTAAGGGATTGCCAGTACCACGGTGTGCATTTTAAGACCATTTTTGTACAGAGGTAGTCTTGAGAGGTTTCACTGTACCACTAAACATTTGTCTGTTCATATTACAGTCACGGTGAATCAGCGCACGAGCTACTGTTCTGAAGACAGCTGCAATGATAAACCTATCTACAGCGTCAATCCAGGTAATTATATCAGTGAAGTTATCAGTTTCAATAACCTCCCTTGATGGTAATATGCTAATATCATCAATTACCTCCCTTGATGGTAATATGCTTATTTCATCACTTACCTTCTTGATTGTAATATGCTAATTTCATCAATTATCACCCTTGATGGTAATATGCTTATTTCATCAATTACCTCCCTTGATGGTAATAGGCTAATTTCAAACCATGCAGAATGTCAATCAATGAGGGTGGCAGTAAGTTTGCATAATTGAACTATCTTTTTTTTGGGGGGGGGGGGGGGGCGGGTGGAGATACGGATGGTATGTACTGTGTCTGTCTCTTACATGCATGGCTCGGCGCTGTCGCCGTTTATGTACGGCTTTGATGTTAACTATACATTTAATTAAATCATCCATTGTGTTTTTCCCTTTTTATTTTGATTAGCTAATTAATTAGGACACCGAACGAGAGATTGTATATAATCTCTTCTTTTACATGCAGGCTTAATAGATAATTGTTTTCAAACTTTGTTATTTGCTTTTCAGCCGTGAACAAAGCAATCCAGTGTTATGAGTGTAGCGGCGCTGAATGTAGTTCTAGCTCTCGGACAGTTTCGTGTAATGGAGCATGCGCTTTAGGTAAACTATGTCGAAAAATATTCACAGTTTTATTTGACTTTTTGTGTTACTGTGTTAATTTTCCTGGCGATAAAGCATGTGCAGTCCAGTGCATTTACCTTTTATTAATTATTTTAATCAGAAAATAAACATTAAACATAAATCATCATTTACAAAGATTATCTTTGCAAGCTGACGATATGGCTCGCTCTAAGGTTCTGGAAGTAATAACGGAAACCAGTCTCTCAAGCTTTCGATTGGCCCATTCTGTGACTGTTCTTAGTTTCAGCCAATCATTTTGCTGAGGTTGGATACCGATTTCCAGTTTCAGTTTTATGCCACTGAAGCCTTATTCGCAAAATATTGATACAATCACGTTCTGAACACATTGTTGTCGCCCTGATGTAAATGCTCTGTCATTTATTATTTCAGTCAAAACTGACAATGGCGACATCTCGAAATCCTGCAAGAACGATACTGATATCTTTGGAAACGGCAGCGACACGAAATTTACAGGGTGTGTTTCGAGGAGCTTTGACGGGGACAAATCAGAAGGCTACATGTGACATGACGATTTCTGCAATAACCAGTCTCCATGCAAAATGACTACCGGCGCACTAGACGCGAGTTCCGGGGCACCAGGTGTGTGGATTGGCACACGTCTCGCTATATTAACTGCCATCGCGGCAGTGCTTACCATTTAATAAAAGAAAATAAACTTAACAAAATTTACTGTTCCAAATCGTACTTTTACGACTCAGTTGTTATATATTCAATGCATGAGAATTTGTATTGGTACGCCTCAGAGGAATCAATAGAACTTTGAACATTTGAAACAATCGGTATGATTTTATGAGACGTCTCCAGTTTTAGTTTAATGATCTTGGGCACAGATTGTCCCATCTGAACCGCGTAGACGTGAACGAACTTTATTTTCCAGCTTTAGCAAAATTATATTTCCTTCTTCACAAAAGATGAAGGAGTGTCACGTTCACGGCACACAAATGCCAAACAGCGGATTGGTGCCCAAAAATGTATGGTTTTTATTTTGTTTGAAATATCGTCAATAATTGAATGTTAAAAACTACAAACAGTTTCTGTGGTTTCGAAAGCTTTTTGCATTTTTAGATAGTTTGCTTTTTTCTCTTGCTCTAAATCGTAAACTTCATGTAAAATGTGTGGCTGAATTTATGCTAAAGCAAAAATCAATGTAATTGTGGCAAAAGTTATTGAAAACTGAAGATTATATCCGACACAACACATATTTCAATCACTCAGCGTCATCAGTAATTTCTGAATTAATTGAGGATGAAAATTTAAAAATTCTACAAAAATAATTTAACCAGATGTTGACTACCATATAATTTAACCAAAACGAACCGTACTAGCTGGCACCGAATATACGTTATATTTTAACAATGTATTGAGTACAATAGACGTTTGAACATATGAATATTGTTCCATCGTTTGCTTTATTGGTGAAAGTATCATTAAAAGAATATTGATGCAGTAATTGTTGGAACCTGAACGTCTTGAAAATAAACTTTCAAAACTGTTGACTAGAAAAATATATATTATTTTGACTTTCGATACTAGTATGTATTTGAAAACTCGTATTTAAGCTGAACAGAGCAATATAGACCATGTTTTCATCCAATTGTATCAGAGATATCCTAAGAACAAAAGCACAATATAGCCTGCAGAAAAAGAACAAAACACCAATGACAACAACAAAAATTAAAAGTGACAACAAAAATCTAGAATCTTCCGGTACATGTTAACGTAGTATTAGTTCTGTAATACAACTGATAATATAACACAACTGTTTCCATGTAATGTCTCTTCTAGTTATGCGCCAAGTAAATGTTAACACACAACTGTTCGCCCTAGCAATTAAGGTGTATCTATACAGGAAAGGGTTAAGTGAAAAAGCGGCATATCTTGAAAAAATGTTTGTAGCAGAGTTTTTGGATCCGTTCATATTAGTGATGTTGATTTTAATGGTGCAAATATATTCCAAGTTTCAAGTTGACATCTCAAGTAGTTTTAATGTTATGGACCAAAGTGCATATTTTGGTGAAGTTAAAATATACCTGTAAGTTGAAAAAGGCATAACTTGAAAAGTATTTGAAGTGGAGTTATAGTCTTCAAATTTTGTTGGTAATGATGGAGATTTGTGATGGTGAATATACTCGTATATTCAAAGTTTCAATGTGATAACTCAAGTTGTCTCAAATTTGTGGGCCTAATTGCATAATTTTACCAACGAATGCCGGCGCAAGGGTTGAGTAGGTTACCTCCCCCTCTCTTGAAACCAACTTTCTAATGTTTTTTAATCTTTACTGATTATTTTCTTAATTGAATCCAATACCATTTACCTATTACATCGCAGGGTCAAAATTAAAACAGTCTTTAATGAAAAGGGAGGTAATTATAAAATGGGTACTTTGAAGGGGATTTATTTAAACAAACATGCTGCTGTTTGATAAGGTTTTATGTTTATCTTACTAATGGGGGATCATTTTAAAACAAAACAAGCAATTTAGAGCAACTTTCTTGTTGCTTGACCTTTTCGTGCATGAAATGAATTTTAGCAAAATTTAGGATAACTCTCGCCGAATTGTTCCATCAAATTATTTAAGCTTAAATTGAAGACTGTTGTTGGCATCTAATCACAGAAAAAGAGTTAAGTCTATGTCTTTTAATGAAAAATTACGGACAAAAAAGGGACCAATTAGAATTTGGGTGAGTGAATATGGAGGAAAGGGTAAATGTTTCAACTATCATTCTGTTGATACAGTATATACCTGTATACAGATTATTCCAAAGAAAATCCAGTCTGTACTTTCATTTAATTTAATGATTTCTAAAACAACCAAAGTATTGACACTGTATTAGCTAAAACGTTAACAATTTCCATGTAAAAACGACGATCTAATGGCACGAATTTAATAATGGCATCGCATAAGCGTCAAAGAACAGTAATTTTGTAGCCGTGGCTGCCGGAGCCGCGACCTGCCGAAATGTGGGCCGCGGTCGCGGCTCCGGCGGCCCTAGCTTTTACGCGCATGCAAATTTAATCTTTTTAGGCAAAATAACAGAATACTGAGATGTCTAAAAATACATGTATAAAAGTATTTCATGAAAGACAACTGTATTCCTAGGCATAAGTTTCCAGCTTGTCTTACGAACATTACTGTGCAGTACTTCATGGGTGATGAGTTTTGATTTACAACGCTTTGAAGTATAACTTACTTTTACAACAGGTAGAAGTTTGCTGCCATATATCGGCCTCTAGATGCACTTGTTTTCAGTATTTGTCATGATACAATGTTGGCCGCTCTGACGAATTCGCACTTATAATTGTAGACCAGCCTAACTTATTTAAGTTGTTTTGGTATATATTGTCCTTGAATTTCAGAGTTCTCATGCAAACGGGTTTTCTTTTGTTTTAGTATGTGCTTGGTAATAAGAACATGAAGTAGACTAAACTATGCTTGCAAAAATTAGTACAGCCTTAGATAAATACATTTCTTGACTAAAATCTAGGTAGCAATGAGTATTTTCCCCGAAATTCATTTTTGAAATTTAAGCCAGTTTTCGCCATTTGCTATGATTGTGAAACCTGATAGATTATACCCATGGATTCGCCTTTTATCACATGGACGATCAGGGTAGATCCAGATCAGCCGTTTAATCTGCATCTACAATGTTGGCTTCTTGGTAAAAATAACCTTATAAATCTAACAGTATAGATCCTGATCAGAATACCATAATATGATCAACGTCTCTTCCGAACATACAAAACCTCGTGTCAGTACATTATGTTTGATGTATTTTTATTCGGGCCCCTTCACGGGTAACCCCATTTATTTAACGTTACACAGATAATAATATAAAAACATTGATAATATCAAATAACATACATAGCAATAAATATTAATTTGATTCAGTTCGTTCAGTTCAAATCAAACTCCAATTCAAATTTAATTCAATTTAGTTCAGTTAATTCAATTTCTTCAATCCAGTTATGTTTGATGTATACACTCACCCAAAAATCTAATTGGTCATCAAGTTTATATGTTTACAATGTATGCTAGATTCGCTTCTTCCCTATGTCAGGAAAGGTTGTGAAAAGAACTGTTTTGCCTTTCAATATCTTTTTATTCTTAATTGATCGAGTTCTGAAATACCATCTACTTACCATGCTGGGTCTAAATCAGAACAGTCTTTAATTAAAAGGGAGGAAATAATAAAATCGGGTTCTTTGAAAGTGATTTATTAAAACAAAAATGCTGCTGATTAATAAGGTTTTAGGTTTTTCCTTCATAGGAGGGGGTCCTATTAAAACATTACAATCAATTTAGACCTATGTTCTGGTTGCTTTACCTTTAATTGCACGAAACACATTTTAGCAAACATAAGGATAACTCTCGTCAAATTATCGCAAAACCAGTTATTAATTGATAAAAGCTTAAATAGAAGACAGTCGTTTGGAACTGATCACAAACAAAGAGTAAATTCGCTGTCTTTCTAAGAAAAAATACGGACACAAAGTGACCAATTAGAACTTTGCGTGAGTGTATACTGAAATACCAAGGAATAAATGGAATTAGAAATTACACAGTATCTGCAATTAATATCTATAAGCTTAATTTCAACACTTTGCGAAATGTGTCGCTCCGTTAAGAGAGAATTTAACAATGGATAGAACGTTAGACCTCTATTCAGGAAAAAAAACGGGTTATACTCGCACCACGGAAAAGACAATTCAGCAAATTCATCCATTGTTTAGTTCGTATAAAATAAATTATAAAATAATATTAATGAACTTTATTGGCATCAAAATCCTTGAAAACTCGTTATTTAAATTGAACCAGCCAAAACACAAATCAGAAACAAACGCGAGTCAAGGGAGTTAAATCTTTTATAGAAATCCAATTGAGGACTGTTTGGGTTATTTCCCTTAAAGGAAAAAAAGTTAGTCGGTCCTTTCTACGCAAACCAAATGCCTTTTGCTTCAGGTATATAGAAGCACGTGACACGCTTAGTTTTTTAAGTTAGCTGGGAACAGAGTAGGAGCTGTTTAAGCGTTGTAACTCGAACTTACTAACTAACAACTTGTAAAAGTAATTCGACAGCATAGCAACATTGTTTGCAAGATTTTAATGTAAAAACAACAGTTTTTTTTTCACAGAAAGCGATGGTATATATGATTTAAGTGCGATATTCAATAACTGAAATATAACCGCAATCTGCAATTGTTTGTTGAAAAAATTATGGTAGAGATGAACAAATTTATGAAATTGACTAATTTATAATGCTTATGTTTTATAAATAAATATGTTATATAAATGTCATTTTCTTGAATACTACCAGAAAAAAAAAACTCTGCCTATAACTGATTATGGATATGAATACAGTCACGTGACACACTATGTAACCAAGCCTAATCTTATGGCAGTCATGGGTGAAATAAGTATTATTTCACTAATCAAAACTTATCAAGAAAACTCGGCGATATCAAAATTATAAAAAAGGTTTGCTAATAAGCAATATTTAATTAAAGACGAACGCGGTAGTTCTCGTTTTCACAACTTTATGAATTTTACAGGATCACCGTTTGCCTGACATTTATTGAACTCGGCCAATGTAAGTTGATTCACAATTGTTATTTTAGCAAGAAAGTCTCTCACTGGCCAATTTTCACTTAGTTTACATTTAATTGAAAAAAAACAACAACAACAGAAATAAGACGTAAGATATACGAACGGTGCTCCAGTAAATTTATAATGTTTGAAATCAGAAACCTCCGCTATCGTCTTTAATTTTGTCACATGACTGTCAAGTTATCGATAATGTACTCTACATTGTAGAACGGAGCTTTCATATTTCCACAATCAAACAATTATCATTTCCAAGATATCAAATAATCATTTCTTGATCTATAACTCAAAGTATCTAATGCTGGGAAATACATTCAGATTCGTTTGTTACTTTAGTAGCACTGTTAAGCCGTCAAAACGGCGCGTCTTTGATCCCATTTTAATGGAAATCACAGACCATTTTCTCGTGCTAATTAAAGATGCCAGTGCGTTACACTTGTTCATTTCTTTAAGTGTAATTCATCTTGTTTTTATGTGATTCATACAACTACAGCTTTTAATTAGAGAGGCGTCTTTTATGATTTTATGTTATTACCGCTTTGATGGGGAGAAAATTACGCCCAATCTTTCTTCAATAATGAAATACTTCTACTGCTAATATATAATTAAAACTCGAGTTCTGGGATGCATCAGCACTAGAATAATCATTGCACGAACTTCTTGATCTGTCTTTGTTAACTAACGTTTACGCAAGAAAACTGAAACTGAATACGGAGAAGTAGACAGTCACGTGATACAATGTAACAAAGTATGTAAACAATTAACATATTATTTTATATATTGGTGAGTTCTAATGAGTAATTCTCATATGAGGAACATGAAGATATCTAATTATTAAAACTGTTTTGCTAATGAATCATCTAGTTATAATTTTAATGTCTTGTGATAATATTACACGAGTGTAACGTGATAATATTACATGAGTGTCACGTAAAAAATACTCCAGTGTCATGTGATAATATTACATGAGTGTCACGTGATAATATTACTGGAGTATCACATGATAGTATTACTTTAAGTGTCACGTGATAGTACATGTATTACTGTATTACGTGACTATCAAGAAAGCACGATGCGCCTATATCGAAGGTTACACAGTATCCTCGTCCCCTTACAACTGAAAGCCATTTTTGGACAGCGTAGATCGGTCTTTTTTTCGATCGGAATAAAGTACACTTGGTCATCGAGCTTGCGAAAAAAAAACAGCTGTGGTCTTGCTATTTACATAGTCAATAATTTTTAAAAAAAAAAACATGTAAAATGGCCAATTCAAAAATGGAATAGTGCATTTATATTAAAGCAACAAAAGGTGTGACTTGTTGATTTAGCAATAGTTTTTTATTAAGAATAGTGCATTTATTTTCAACAAAAGGTGTGACTTGTTGATTTAGCAATAGTTTTTTATTAGACCTTCTCGACGTTATTTACGCAGTTATTTGTGATAATGTACGGCGGGTTAATTCCTGGGGCCGAAATTTCGCGATTTTATGCCAGAAGTTTGATTCGCGGTCTTACATTTTTGGGCCGTTTTCGAAAGGCAGATTTCACCCAAACGCTGATTTGTATTTCTTAAAAACCCTCTCCGTGTTAAATTCGCGGTTGAAAAAAAAACGCGGGATGGCGAATATTAAACCCCTGTGAATATTAGCCATTGTTTAGAAATTATTATGTTTAAGACCGTTGCTAAAACAACATAAGCAACTTAAAATCGAAGAAATATAACTTCTTTATAAAAATATCTTAAACGGGGATGTTGTTTACTTAAATATATGTATGACACAGCTGTAAACCACAAGCGATACTGCGAAAAAAAACGTATGTCTGTGGATTTGTAACTACAAAGGGCAATTAATAATAGTTTATATTTATGCAAACAACTTATTTTCTAACAAAATCAAACAATTATTTATTTAGAAAAGCACGCGATTACTCTGTTAATAAATTTTTAAATCAGATGTTTTTTTTTACAAAATAAAACGCCAGAAATTTGGTTACCTTTAATAAAATTATATTTAATGAGTGCCTTATATCAATTATGACAAAAAGCGATTTCATTTCCAACGCAACATTGTATATTTTAATGGACTGAAGATTCTGATAGAAACCAATAAAGTTAGGCCCTGACGAGAAAACACAATACTTCTATTTATAAAAAAAGGTAAGTTTAATCATTTTTTCGAAAGCAAGCCAGATTTTAGAGGCTTGCCGTCGCTATGTTTAGTTAGTGGTTTATTGGCTGAAATTATTTTATTTTGTCTAATTTTATAGCAATAGTTTTTAAATAGTTAGGAAATTATTTCTAGTTTATATCAGTACTTACTCACTATTGAATAATTTACCCAGTAAGTAAAATTGGTCGACAGAATAAGGCCACCTTATCTCAACTAAGTGGGCATTTGAAATGTTTATCTTTGAACCGTATTTTTGTATTTTTTTAAACGCTAATAAGTGCGTTTCTTTCATAATGGCATTGATTTTGATGATGTAATTGACGAAAAATGGCAGAAAAAATAAGGTCGATATAGAAATGGTTGTTCTGTTTCCACACAGGAAATAATTTTATCAATAGCATTAAAAAGATCCTGCTAATTGCCTCCCTTGGTAGGGTGATAATTGATGGTAAATTAAGTGACCCGTGCGATATGTGAGTTTGTATGATTACAAGAACATCTGGAGAAATCCTCTGCTCCAAAATAATTGGAATCTGTAATGCGCTGTATTACTGTTTTGACAGAAGCTTTAATTGAGATGTTACAAAAACTCGCTCGTTTACATATTAGCAGAATTCCAGCTAGCACACTTTGAAAACACAACGTTTCTACTTAAGTTTTTATGTTTCTGATTTCATAACAGGGTGAATTTTACATGTGTATAGTTAAAGTCATTTTTATGGGTATTTTGTTTCAAGAAAATGTAATTTCCGTAATCAATTTTCTAAGGGAGAGATATTCTTTTTTAAATATTTCTTGTGAATCAAATGTGTTGACCTCTGTTCGACAACTGAGTTTGCGAATTTCGATTATTTCATGCAAACGGTGTTCACGTAAAATTCATAACATCGTGATAACGGAAACTACCAAAGTCGTCTTTAAATACAAAATCTGTAGTACGTCCGAATTCCAACAAGCAAATTTTAAAATCAACTTTTCTGCTTAAGTGTCTATGTTAAATAAAAATTTTCTGCCACAAAATCTATTTATAGGTCAGTATTTTTATTTTATTTTGTAAATGATCACTAATAAATATTAACCGACTTAGTGGATGAACATGTTATTTGGTAAATCAATTTAATTATTGGGTAAATCATTGAATGATGCGTAAATACTGATTTATAAAAATAAATTTTCCACCTAAATTGAATTCCGTAGGAAAAAACTATAATTACAACCACTAAACTTACGGTATAGCTAAGTAGACTGTCACGTGATGAGCAAATTTATTATACAATAGCATAGGGTGTGAAATTTTATATTTTTATTTTAATGATTCCACTCTGAAATTTGCTAATGGAAAAAAAAATGATAGTCAATAAATTCCACATGTAACAGTATTTGTTCTATGAGCATAATACCACATGACTGTCTTCTTATAGTTGATGAATTATAGGTGATAGTAGAATTGACTCCATGGTGGTATTAAGACTACTGATGGTTTTCGTGAAATGACAAATTATAGACTAAAAACTTGTTAACTTGAAATATCAACGCGACCATGGCCCTTGAAATTTCTACAGTAGCAAATTTCGACACTCTAAAAAATTGAAAACGTAATTAATCTAGTTTTATTTTATGCATGGTGTACCGTATTTATTTAAAATATTTAAAGGTACATGTTAAGTGAAGGACTTTTAATAAAGACGTAGATTATGAAGATTTGATACTCTTGTTGAATATCACATGTGAAGTAGTTGAAGATGTTTGCTTTGAATATAGTCACCAATAGAAAAAGTAAAATATGCATATAAGGAATTGCCACTCAAAGAAAACACAGCCTCCCAACGCAGCCAAAACGTAAAGAGGAAGAGAGGGCATGGGTGTATCAAATGTTCAATGTTCGGTGGCTTTCAAAGTTCCATTTTCATCTATTTTTAAAAATGTGACACCACGAACAATTAACGAAAAAGAGAACCTGAGGGGAACCGCATTGGAACGGTAAACCAATTTTGCCACTGGGGTTTTAACCAGGTTCTTGGGTGCACCAACCTCACACTTGATCCAACCGGTTCTCATATGAACAAACCAGTACAAGGAGTTGTATTGTCGAAATAACTCCAACTCACACATAAGCTCCTCAAGGTTGTATGCATAAGCAGACAAACATACAAAACATAATAATAGCATTGTCAAGTAAACAAGTCGGTTTGTTCTTTGTTTATTGCTGCGTACGGTTAAAGTGCCGGTCTGACTCTGTTGGTCTGCAGAGAACTTAAGGACAGTCAGTTTTGCAGTGTTGTTCTTTCATCCATACAAATGAAAACTGTTAAAACTGCTCTAACAGAAAAAAATGCAATTAAAAAGCTCGGCATAAAAATGTTATTGAAGTACTTTTATTTTACATACGTAAAAATGTTTATGGCAGTGTCAAGAAAAAAAACACTAAAATTCTTTTGAAAATCCAAACGCAAAAACAGCAAAGAACATCGTCTTGTTAAATGCCAACGTGAATAATATGATACTGACAACAATATCTTATGTCCTTTTGTTTAACAAAGTTATAAAATAGGAGCTTCTTGTTAAATTGTATGTCACTATGAAATTCCTGGTTGCGAAAAATATGTTACAACGAAATGAAATGTTGATTTCTCTCTTCGTGATCTTTAAATCCACAAAAGATCATGTTCCCTGTATCATATTTCTCGTTTTTTGTTGAGTATTGTTAAGTTTTATAGTTCGAATGTAAATGGAATTTGATCTTTTCTTCATTAATGTTATATTTATTAGACTTAACATGCAACATTGTTGAGCTGATGGGTGGTTTGGAGTTATTCCACCAAGACAACTTGTTCTTATGTGTTGATATGAGAACCTGTTGGGGCAAGTGTGAGGTTGGCGCATCATAGAACCTGGTTAAAACCCTCATTGGCAATTTGTTTTTTCCTGTTTTGTGAGTGTTGCGATTCCTGATATGCATTTTTCACTAAAAAAAACTCGTATCGTCTTTAGACTGTTATAAAACGAGGTACCTTTAGCATAAGAAAAACCAAAAGGGTATAACTCCTTCTTATTTCAGTGGTACATGTTTCGTTATTGCACTAAGGTGACGCCATATTTAACGTCTAAATTAAGAACAAGGAAAGTTTTCAAAGATGAAAGTTTTCTACCATCTCTCGGTATTCTTGAATTCCCTTAGAAAAATCAATGGCAATTCTGGAATGGGATAGTTCTCTGTCCCTTGATCTTGTCTCTGTTTTGGAGGCGCCACCAATATGGAATTTTGTAAGTGAGGATAAGTCACGCTGAGGCTATGAGACACTTGCCTCGTGTAAATTTGAGGAGTCACAAAATGCGCATTTTGAAAATTAAACTTTCCGGGAAGCATAGACCCAGACAACGCCCCTTCACACCCCTTCCCAGAAAATCTTTGCCTGATGATATTGCTGCTCTGGCAACGGTACTGTAAATGAAACCAAATACAAGATGTCGCCATTTCAGCCAATCAGATGCTTGAGATTTGAGACTGGTTTCTAATCTCAGTTTTATAACCTTGGCACCAGTTTGCTGAATTGACTTAGCTTCTTAGAAAAATCTTTACTGCCTTCTGAATCCGTAAAATTCAGACGATACACAGATTTGTATTATTATTGAAGCAGCAATAGCGTTGAATGATGAAATTGTTTTTACGACCAAATGTAGCAGACAACCTTAATGCAATTATAAAAATACGTCTGTCACATTGTCACTTTATTTCTGATGAGTAAGTGAGTTATTAACATAAACAACAGCATTTCATTTTACAACATAAAACCTTAAACACGTGACTTCACGAATCTGACTTTACTCTTGAACAGTGAAGTAAAACATACATGAGTTATGATCTAGTATCTTGTCAACAGTTTTGGATATTAAAATAAATATAAGTGGAACAATTCACATCAAGATAAGTGATAATTATATGTTCCTGTGGGACATATTGTGTAAACAAGGTTTAACGTCGCTTTGACCTTGTGACCTAGTGACCTATTTTGACCTGTTTCTACATACTAAAAGACTTACACAGACCTACTGTGATGATATCTCCTACATTCTACGTGTGTATACTAGAGTATACACATATACTATACATGTGTATACTGGAGTATACACATGTAGAATGTACGAGATATCACAGTAAATCTGTTGGCGAAAGAATAAAAATGTGTCAGTAAAAAAGTCAGTAAGTGAATTATACTGTCACTGGAATAGTAGAACGAGTGCTGTTTCGCTTTCCTTTACCAATCTCTCTCTTATGCACAACACCTCTGTAAGTCAACCCTTGAGATATTATAGTGGCTGTTATTTATGGATACACATTTATTGTTAATCTAGATCAGCCGGCAAATCCATCCCATCTTATCAGGATTTGCACTGTTCGCTTTTTCGATTCATTATGTTATTTCAGACCAAAGAGCGAACAGTGTAGATCCTGATCAGATGGCACGAATGTAGCAGATGATCTTGATCTACACTGTATGCACACCTGATAAAACCCTTAAACATGGAAGTATTCAATTTATTATGTTATTACTTACCAAGCGAACAGTATAGATCCTGATCAGACGGACCAAGACCTTCCTCAAATATCTACATAACACTGGAAACTGTTTTTAACATTTACAGTAAAGGTGAGGTAATAACGCGAAAGATGGTGGTTAAGGAAGAAATGAATTTGAAAAATAAATAAATTCAATTGCGAGTTATTTCTATCAGGGCTATATCAATTTAGAAGATTAGTCTAATTTTTAGGAAAAAATAAACAGTACAAAAACAATAAAAATAAGATTTTTTAAATAAAATTTCTGCTTTAAAATAAATTAAAATGCTAATAATGATCTTTTCAGTTTTTATGTCTAGCTAAATGTTTATTAATGATCATTTAGTAAAGTTAACTACCATTTACAAAATTAAACTGGTCTAGTGTGGCGCATCTGCGCGACCGATTTAATTTAGGAATGCACATTAATAAACACTAACAGACTTAGTGGTTGGAATTATATTAAGTATTTCAGTTCTCTTAGCGGGTAAATCATTAAATTAAGTACGTGCTAATGCTGATGTACATAAATGAACTCCCCAACAATTTGAAAGGTATTGCAATTCCATTAGAAAAAAAAACCCAATTATTTTAACCATTAAATTAGGTTAATCAATCCAATTTCTCGGTAAATGATTAAACTATTAAATAATAGATCTACGTAGGTTCTGATTTATAGAAATACATTTCCCTACAATTTGAACAATATTGCAATTTCATTGGACAAAAAATCATTTCAATCACTAACTAGTACATTAAGGTACTTCCTTCCTCTATGATTAAGCAGATTCTTTTATACAACTTAATAAAAAAATTTAGTATGATACTTCTTACAAAACTTGTCGTCAAGATAGTCGTTTCGCAAGATAACGTATAAATGGTACATGTATTAACTTTGTACTTTCAAAAAATTCATTATGGAACTTGGTATAATTTGAGAGCATCGTACTTTTTATCTTTCATCTAGGTATTTTATCTTGCAATGATACCTTTATGAGATGTAATAATGGCAAACTCACCAAGAAAACCCCTACTTCAATACTGCAAATTAACCTTTCAAACGACAATTTTAAAATATTTCTTGACAATGAAACACTCAACTGCTCAATATAGTATTATCACATAGGGTTAACCCATTTTAAAAAATCATTTGAAGATCAAACACGTTCACATATATTCATATTCAACAAATGAAAACTACACGGTGAATACATGTCAACATTGATGCTTTACATCGTATGGGGCGCGTCATGGGAAAATGTGTCCTTGGTACGTTGACCTCATTCATTGAAATGACGTCATAAAATTTAGCAGAAGAAATCGATTATTATTCATTTCGCGGTAAAAATAACATTATAATGTCAAAATGTGTAACAAAATCACATATTAATTACATGAAAATAATAGAAGTTTTTTTATAAATATAGTAACAACTAAAATGTCAAGAAATATCGCCGAAGACATCTTTTTCCCGTGGCGTGCCCCATAATGCATTAGAACAGTGATTGTGCTGGCGCAAAACATATACGTGTATGTCTGCAAAAAATGGTCTTTAGACATCTTATGTCAAAAGATCAAAAGTTCTTACACAACCAATTATGATGTCATATTTATAAACAAAATGGACACATGACAACATAATGTTTCGTCACAACACCGTGCACAGCAACAGTGTAACGTCGTCTTCATTTTTTTTTCCAAAAATTGATCCCTTTCTAGAAACTCAAGTTCACACCATCGCCGTCGAAAATTGCATTTTCTGATTACTTCTCCCTTGGATGTGACCTTGACCCTGTTCCTTGAGCATTTTCGGATAGTCTTGTTCACACAGTATGGAACCGTTCACAACACTGTACCGATCACCGGTTACTAGCTGATTATGGCACGTGACACACGCAAAACACTTCACGTGATACACAGAATGTGTCGACTTCATCACAAGTTCACCTGCGCCAATATTTTGTCCGCATGAACCACATGCCGCGCCATTTCCGAACAGCCTAAAAATAGAAATTTAAAAAATCGATAAAATTGAAAGAAAATAACCTTGTTTATATATTGAAGTACCTGTTCCTAACTTCGTATGAATACCATGACGTTAGAGTTCTACCCATTCTTTAAAGCTGCATGTTCAGAGTTCGGGGCGGAATGCTTCATTGCTTTAATGTGTTTTATATTAGTTGTAATACTGCATGTACCTTATACCTATAAATTCCGAACAGAAGCAAACTTCGCCGTCGTACATTTGAGGACCCGCTGTTTTCATTCATACACTGATTGTATACGAATAATACATTTACCCTGGGTACATTTTCTAGATTGTGTAGATGAACATATTTAACACATACAATATTTTATATATTGGACATATGTTAATACGAAAAATGTTTAGGAAATAGAAGACAATCACATATACGAGATTTATCGTAATTGACCTTTATGCTTAGTAGCGAAATATTTTATTGGCCAAAATTATCATGACGTTTTCTTTAGGTCGCATTTTATTACGCCGCGGTATAACATTTAATGCGAACACGAATTATCTAAAAAATTTAAAAGATATTGTGTTTTACTATCTTCTATTCTGAATCACTATTGTTTTATATGAACCGAAATGTACATGAGACAGGTATATGAAACACATTTATGTGGTTTTGAAAAGAAAATCACTGCAAACATTCAATTTCGACGGTATTATCAAAAGTTTAAGTCAAATTGGCAATTTGGGGGTCTTTAGGAAGCAATAAGCGCCCAAAAAGATTTTAATTAAAATCTACAAATCCTTTTTTGGATAATATTTGATATCACAAACGTGTTTTATTCATGAATAGCCATGGAACGTGCTTTATTAAATTTTAGATTAATATTTTTCCGTTTTGATTATATTGAAAGATTTATGCCAAATTACCGCAATATTAAATTTTAATGAAGGCTGTATAGGGGAATAATTTCTAGTAGAAAGGAGTCTTACAAAAGGCTATATTAACTTGTAACAACCCATTTAGATATGAAATATAACATTCATTCACATTACAAAAGCGGAAATCAAATATTAAACGTTATTAAAAAGATCTAGTAGCAAATTTGGCTAGGTGTTAATCAGAAATGTTAGTAAGTACGAAGAAATTTATTGAAATCCGATAAAGAGTGCAAATGTTTTGTTAGGCATAAACATTTCATTTAATGTCTTTTGCCCAAATAATATACAGTTTATATACATGATAATGCATATTCACTTTACCGGAGAAAAAGCATGAGTGACATTTGGTAATGAGAATATGATCGAATATCATCATCATCATCATCATCATCATCATCATCATCATCGCCAAAATCACAACCACCATCATCATCATCACCATCACCATAATAAAAATAATAATACTAATTATTATTATTATTATTATTATTATTATTATTATTATTATTATTATTATTATTATAATTATTATTACTTTTGCTTGTATTCTATGGTATGTCTTTTATTGTAATTATTTTAAATCTTTATTTACAGATGCTAACTCAGTGCAAATCTTATATTTATAAGGCCTTCTAGAAAACCTCGAAATTAACAAGAAGTATTATCAAAATTATCAAATGAATAGTGGAATTAAAAAAATGTACAAAAAGGAATAAAAGTAAACACGTTGCAGAGATACTAAATTACTAAATATCACTGAGCTGATACCCTTCAGGGCATATCATAATTAAGCTGTTTTAACACGTTTCACGTATTGTTTGTATTCGTTCTTGAATAAATTAAAATACTTAATACTTCACAAGTTAGTTCGGACAAGTTAGTTTCAGGTTAGTGCACCCTAGAACCAGGTTTAACACTACCATGGTAGCGAACTGTTTTTTTTTTCTTTTCCAATGTAATTTTAGAAATCGGATTGACCATGTTGAATCAGCTGCCTCGCTGGAAAAAAAATGATAAAAAAATGCTGGAAATGTTCTAAAATTCCGGTTTTCTGACATTCGGGGTAAAAATTACTTGAAATACTCAAAATTTAGCTTATTCTATTCGGGTAAATATGGTAATTAAAGCAAATGACAATGTATCAATCAACCCGTTTGCTTTTTTTTGTTAATATTCTGAATAAAAGAATTACATGTCAATGAATACAGTTTTCAGTATACGATTATAATATTGAAATATTCTTACTGGAACATTCAGTAGCGAATCTAGAAGGGTTCAATGGGGTTGCCCGCAAAATTTAATTTTCAAAGGTATTTGCTAGAAAGATAGAAATTATCATGTGACTATCCTAAGATTGCCCCAAACAAGCCCCCTTCTGGAAATTTTGCATCCAAAACTAAGATTATTCAGCAATAGAAGTTTAACATACTAACACACTTTTTCAAACTGGTAAAGATTTGGAACAACCAGATCTTTAATATACTAACTGACAAGTCGCAACGTCGCACATATTCTATCAATAAATTTCGCATAGGTTAACTTTTCGCACATAAAGCTTATTTCGCGATGTGATTAATGTGCGACTTTAAACCCCAGTCAAAAGGGTCCATGTGACAGAGTGTCCTAATATAGTAACAATTGCAAGAATTTAAACCCGTGCGAAAAAAAATCATTTGAGACTTTTGCGCGGAAATTCCTTTCGCGAAAGTATATGATAGCACAGTAAATCGTCAAAGAAATGTTATTTATTTCCATTTTTATTATTGGTTATACTCCTTATAATAATATGTGTTTACACAAACATTTATAACATGTCTTATAAAATGGCATTAAATATGTTAAAATAGGTCGGGACGGCGCGTTTTATTATCGGAAAACTACGGTAATACAACGACAGAATGACTTAGTCAGACAAATGAATACAGACTAGAGGGAAATTGCCAGTCGCGTAATTACACTGTCGTTAATGAGCAGCCTAATGAATTATATGTAGACATATTGGTAAAAACAAGAACTGAGAAACGAAATTACAATGTCGTCCCAAAAATAACTTAGTAAAATAGTGACAATAGACAGAACTCAGGGGCAGCTCTGGAGGGAGTTCAGGTGGGTTTGCTCATAACCATTTTTTGTGCAGAAATATTTTCTTGGAGATTTTAGCCTGAAAGCTGGAAATTAACATGTAACCATTCTACCGTGCCTGTCCAAAATGAACCCCCTGTCTGGAAATCTTGCATCACACAATGGAACTTTCCTTTCCAGGAATATTTAGTGAAAACAGTTATTTTCGTGATACAAAGCTCCAAGATTGTTTAAAATGGAAGAAATCACCTTTCTAGTATAAACAAAATAAAGTGAACTTTGAAAGCCACTGAACACGACAGTTATGAAAATATTGCAGGCTCGGTATGATTAAGCCTGTAATGGAAATGCATATAACTGGCTATGCCGCCTAGCCCCCGGTTAATGGTGTGTATTGCGGGATTCCATAATCAGCTTTTAATGAGTGTGTGATCAACTGGATAGTTCTAGTCTGCTATTTATAGAGGCGTGTGCAGTGGTGCGCCCTTAGACAACTGTTAACAAAGGGTGAGTTGTTCGTAACTAAATCGAGCAGTTCTGATTATCCCTATTCCTCAAAACTAGTGACGAGGTAACAAAACCACAGTCAAACCTGTGCTAAAGACCACGTGTAAACAAAGACCACCTGATGATAAAGACCACATTTATCATTGACCCATTGACTGATTTGAATAACAATTTCGCTGTGTACGCAGTCCACCTGACGTCAAACACCACGTTTTTTGTTATTCCCCTGAGTGGTCTTCGCCGAAGACAGGTTTGACTGTATAGATTTTTACCAGAGATCAACATGAAAAAAAACATTAATTAATATTTGTGTGGAAATGAAATGTGAAAATATTATAATGATAATTGTTTTTAAAAACAAATAAAAGGCAACATGTACAAGATATTGCAATCAAAGATCTTAAAAAGTCTACCAATACTAAAAGTCGGAATGCACGAACCTTAACGGACACCAATCGCTTCCAGCAATTACGGAACAATTTACCAATATTCTGCTGATTGTACTTTGTAAATACAACTCAGCTAGTTAGTGGCGAAAACTAGTTAGATAATGAGAAGAAAATGGTAACATCGTTAGATAATTCTTTCACTCTTTCACTAATGGCTGCATTACTGGTTTTCTGAAATGGGGGACTGCACGGAATCGTTTGGACGCTCGTTACCGAGGTCTTTGTTGGATCATTAATGAGCGTTTCCGAATGTGATCACTCTCAAATAGACGATTGCTTTTAAAATCTCCGGATTTCTTAAAGTCTTAAATTGTATGAAGTTTGGTTAATTGACAATTTACAGAATTGTTCGTTTCTCTTGGACAGGACAATTGCCTGGAGGATTGTTAAAGAAATGGTTCGGAGCGGAATAAACTACAGTCATTCTAGAGTTAAACGCTTAAATCAGATATTAACAATTAAATATTTTTGTTGCTTTTACACTAAGATTAGCGCAAGAATGGAGGGAAAAATAAATACTTTTTGGTCTTATGTCGGAATTCTGCGCAATTAGTAATATTCCTACGACACATTTTACATTCTTCGCGAGGAGCAGAAATTAAAAACCCTAACGAAATGCAGAATCGAACTTAAACGTAACTGTACACAATTTACAACTACGGATTTAAGAAACAAATAAAATGCCGTTTTAAATAAATCCACGAGATTTATGCCCACGTATATAAAAGCATTATTAGAAAACTTATGCTTATAAATAAAAGTCGGCACCCTGAAACTTTAAGAGACCGACACTGCAACAATGTTTAGAAACACTATTCGGATACGCGTTAGCAATTAAGCTAGCTATTGCATCAACAGTTATTTTACACGTCATCAATTAAGATATTGCATGAACAGTCATTTAACACGTTACCAATTAAGCTATTGCATCAACAGTTACTTTACACGTCACCAATTAAGATATTGCATCAACAGTCACTTAACACGTCACAAATTAAGCTATTGTTTCATCAGGTTCTCTACACGTCACCAATAATCTTTTCGTCGCCAGTTACTTAATACGTTCACAATTAGGCTTTTAATTAACACGTTACCAACTATGCTAACGCATCAAAAGCTACAGTTACTCCACCTAACCAAAAAGTGGCTATTCAAACAATAAGTATAAGGTATATCACATTGTATTTTCGTAAAAAAATACGTTATTAATTTGTAACGCGAAGTTGAATACTGTAGATTCCTTATATTTTGCGCGTGTTTGTTTTTACGAATTTTGCAGTATAAGCGTAATCAAATACTCAGCGAATATTAACCACATAACATATCGGCGTTATTCTGTGAAAATAGGGCATTTGCTGAAATAAATGTCCGCGCAAAAGCATCATTTAAATCATATGCGTAAAAACTATGCTCGCGCGAAATAAAACGATACCGCAGTATTTGCCATAACATATTTACCCCCCCCCCCCCCCTCCCCAACTACACATTATCATTTATATGAAAGTAAAAAATAGCCAAGTCATCTTGCATTTAATTAAGTCCCATTTGCAGTTAAATCAAGAAATGTTTGCATCAAAAAGCGTGTAAAACCGTAAAGAGTTTCGAAATTTGTACCCCACCCATCGGTCTATTCTCTTCCGTTTTTTTTTTCAAAACGGTTTATAATACTTGAATTCTCCATTATTCTTTTCTGAAAGATACTCAGCTAAATTATGCTCTTAGAAACGCGCTTTCTATTAGTGAACAAAGTAGTTTCAGGTTTTATGGCATTGATATTAAGTTGATAAGATAACGGCGGCTCTGTATTTTCAATTCTGTTTAATGGCTTTTTGTTATTATATTGAGCAAAAGGATGAAAATTGAGGCGCTTTTATAAATCTAGCAATTTCGTCTGAGATGAAAACCATTCCACTCGTTATAGTGAAGGTTCCAAATATCTTAAAATGATCGCACTAACTCTGGTTAATGCATTTCTCGTTTGTGTTATGTTTTGCATCTTCCCCATAATTTAATAAATGTAGATCGTTTCATCTTAAATAACAAAACTAACGTTTTCCTTTCTGTTCCGGATTGATTTTAATCGGTTCATTTTAATGTGGACAGACTTTGTCAACGTCGCGCTACGGATCCGACGGTATGTCAGACTGTATTAAATGTCAAATAGCAAGCGATTTAACGAATTTATTCAATCTAAGACGCTTTGAAAGTATTTTTAAGTTTTAATAAACCATCTCGCTTTATGGTAATTATATTTAGCTTCGTTTTTCTACGTAATCGGCAATCTTCGGCTAATTCCGCTATGTTACGACTTAACCGGAAGTTGTATTTCCTATTTATAATAGTCTACCCAGCAAACATGGCTAACAATCACGATAAAGGGTAAAACGTTTATGCTGATCTGCTGATCAGTGTCGTCTTTGTTAGCAAGGAAAGTATAACTGGTTATAGATAATATGACAGTCACATGTTACTCTTTATTTAAGTATTGAATCGATATTGGATGGTTTTCATCCAACTGTTTTTCATACCCAAATAAAAACTATCGAATATTGATTCAATATAATAGTTACACACATAAATACTATGGTTAATATAGAAATTATAAGAAAAATTCGTGATTCGGCTTTTTGAATGGCTGTTGGAAAAGCCATGTTGGCGACAAAGTGAATGACAGCACGCTTTTTTCGCAGCAACTCGTGGCAAAACGTGCGTGGTCGGCGACGTCACACGTCAAAACATTGTGCAACGTCAAATAGATTGTGAACGGCTCTACCTGTAGCCACGCCTTTTAAAATAATACGTCACGCTGGCCTACCATCAGAAATTATGATTCGTTAGATGAATAGGACTTCATTGTAGAGGACGAAGTTGAAGTGACAATATTTTAACAAATATGATCTTATATGGACGGTGGTGGTTAATTACTGGTTTTGTCATTTTATACCATACTTCATATAATAAATACCAGATGTGGGCAGTACATGATCAATAATGTCGTCTGCAAGTTCATTTTTGTTGAAAAATGAGCTGTGATCAATTAAAGGAAATTTTCAAGTAAAAAATCAACTCTTGGATTACATGTGGGAACATCGGTTTTAATGTAAGTCAGCTCTAATAAGCGTTGACGGACTTTAACCGTAAATTTACGGCTCAGTAAGTAAATACAGTAAAACTCCTCAGATCAGCCCTAAATTAAGACCACCTTTTAGACCACAATTTCAATGTCCGATTTTACAGCTTTGAAACATTTAACAGCCCCCCCCCCGCCAAAAAAAGACCACCCCAATATTCAGACCACTTTTGTATAGTCCCAGAGGTGGTCTTCATTGCGGGGTTTCACTGTACATTAATTCTGCGAGTAAACGGTTAATGAACTAGTCAATTTATCGTCCCACGAATCTTCAAGCTACATAGCCGTACAAGACGAATACCGTAAATATGTGCTCATATGGCATAATACATGGGGATAGCAGCTTTATTAGATGAAAAACAAAGATTAGCTAGAAGCAGATATCGATGGCCCGTAATGGCTGTCAAATTATTTTGCTAGGATGAAGAAATCGCTTGCCATTATTTCATTAGTGTAATGTCTCTCGAATGAATATTATTAAGCTCGTCGATGTTTCGGGGATAGGGTAATTTACTAGTAGCTGGAAGATAAACGATAAAAAAGAATATTTCTACATATCAAAGGTTTGGTGCAATATTAGACTAACTCAAATTGAACTATAAAGGAGACAGCCTAGTTTTGCGACAAGCCCTCGATATCATATGTGAAAGGTCGCGAAAAAAGATGTGTAAAGAACAATTACGTCAATGCATGAAATGACGTCAAAAACGGGGCAGGCGACATTGCTAATAAATCATTTCGCGGTAAAAAATTTCATAGTCAAAATGTAAAAAACAAATTAACTATTAGCTATAATGATAAAATAATAGACAATTATTTTAAATTATTTCTAAATACAATAATTTCTTTTATTTTCTCGTAACAGAACAGTGATTTTGTTACACATTTTGACAATAAAACGGTATTTTTACCGCGAATTGCATAATAATTAATGTCGTCTGCTCAACTTTATGACGTCGTTTCAAGGATTGACGTCAACTGCCCGAAGGTACCTTTTCCCGTGGCGTGCCTCAATAACAACTAAATGTGTGAAAAGATAACCGTAGATACCTATTTCTGTGACGTGTTCATATTCAGTCCAACAGAAATTGTGTGTATAAAACATCCTAACATTACATGTTTCCGAGGATAATATGGGGAATATCAAGTTAGCTCAATGACGTCATGACATTCTTTTTAATAACTATAAATAAACCATATTTAACCCTTTCCTGCATGCATACACCCTTATAGCATGGGCGAACAGTGTAGATCCAGATCAGCCGGCACATTCGTGTCGTCTGATCAATAACTGCGCTGTTCGCTTTTTGATTTATTAGGTTGTTTATAACCTAAAACACGAACTGTGCATATCCAGATAAGATGGACAAGGATTCTCAGACTGATATGGTTCTACACTGGCCGCAGACGCGTAACAATGCGTATAAATGCAGGAAAGGGTGTAACTGAGATAAAAACTATCCCGATTGCGAAAATAATTTCAGTCGTGCTTACCAGAGGAACCAGGGCTGAAGGTTATAAAACCGGTCGCCATTTCAGCCAATCAGATGCTTGAGATTTGAGACTGGTTTCCATGCTCAGTTTTATAACATTGGGCACAGTTCTCCTTTCTATTTAAATGGAGTAAATGGTTTTTAAAATGTAATTGTGTGTCACGTGACTGTCTTGTTATCGATAACGTACTATATTATGTGCATAATTGTGTTATCTGTGTCAGGGCCGTAACACCAACGGCGACACTCAGAGAGTAAGATCATCAGTTAATTAGAAAGTGTATGTTAGATGAAAGCCACAATTAGTACATATGATACATCACTCTCGCCTTTTACTCGCGAAAATTAGATTCTATGCAACAAATAATGGATTGATACTATATGTGAGAAGTGATAATTAAGTGACATCGTGAAGCCGGAATGTTGTTTGCAGGAAAATTGTGTAACACCAAACCATGTTCTTGCAACAGATGGTCGTTGCTTACTTAGCGTTGTTTTGTTAACCATTTCCTGCATGTATACGCATTTTTACGCACATCGGTGCCGTCTGATCTGGATCTGCAATGGTTGTTTTTTGTTCAGAAATAACCTAACAAATAAAAAAGCGAACAGTTTAGATCCTGATCAGATGGCACGGATGTGCCGGCTGATCTGGATATACATTGTTCGCCCAGGCAGTAAAGGTGTATCTATGGAGGAAATGGTTTAAACTGCGTATTCACAGTTCACGGTGGAATATTTCTATGTCTAAGACATTAATTGATATTAAGTATACCAATATATAATGAATTTATATCACTGAACTAAATAGAAACACATTTACTGCGTGGGCGAACAATGTAGATCCAAACCAGCCGCCACATCCGTGCCGTCTGATAAGGATCTACAATGATAATTCTTAGATTTATTAGGTTAATTCTGACAATGATGCGACCGGTGCAGATCCAGATCAGACGGCACCGATGTGCCGCCTGACTCTTTATCCACAGTGGTCGCACGTGCATTAAAACACGTTTATATGTAGTAATTGGTTGATAATTAAAGGTGGAACTGGGGTTAAGAGGCTCCCACGGGATTTTCCAATCACTTGGGAAGGTGAACTACGATTTATTAACACTTCTTATATTTGTCAAGAATACATAAATGATGTTGACACAGTGGCACCCAGTAGATTTAGGTGCGAATATGAATTATCGAGCCCGGAAGTTCATTCGGTACGCTCAGATCGCAGTGTTAAATTTAGCATAACGTGTTAATCGAGTGTGATGAACACGGACCAAAGGTGCTTTTGGCGACAGACCATGTTTTCTCTGAATTTGTTGTTGTCTGACTCCTCTTTAATCATTTATAGACATTTTAGGGTCTACACTAGAAAATAACAAGTCGTTTTTGTTTTGTTTTCTTCCGATATACTAGAATCGTTATCCGCCTAACCACATTGAATTTACTATCGAATGAATAAATTCTCATAAAATTCTATTTTCGACAAGTATCCATGAAGAAGGTTTTTCTTACCAATCCTTTATTTTTTAAGCGTACATAATATAAACACACTGAAGAAAAGTAATCCACTTAACAAATAAATCGGGAATATATCGACACCTTATCCACATCCCTACCATCTGATCAGGATCTAGATTGTTCACTTTTTATTTCTTGGCTTATGTCTGACCAAGAGGCGACCAGTTTAGATCCAGATCAGATGGCATTGATGTGACATATATCTGAATCTACAAAAGTCGTACATGCGATAAAAACAAATAATTAAATGGGTAACTAAACAGAATTGTTTGATGTAATTATTGCACAACCTGTGTTCCATAGATGCCAAAAGTGCCCATTTAATTTTTCTCACACATTTTAATATCCTCTATCTAGGATTTGATCTTTGAGATAGCTTTGTGATAACAAGATGCAATACAGCATTATGAGCTTTGCTTGATAGGCTCGGCGATATTATATATCATAGAAACGAAAACATTTTGCAAAATGTCTTCCACAGTTGTTTGGGAATCCGCTTTCATGTTACTGTTTTGCCTGTAGGTTGTCGATTTTTTGCATCTCTGGCCGACATATGCTGCACGCGTATATATACTGAGCAAAAATGAAAACTTAACTTTAAAAAAAATCTAACATTTTGTTCAGTGATGCTATAATTTATGATATTTTTATCCTTTATTTAATTTGTGGTATTTGCACATATCTGGACATTTGATAAAACGGGAAGATGTCGTTATTTTTTCACTGAGGTCAATGTTATCTCCTCTTTCCTAAATAATGGCGAGATCGATATTTTCTTACATTAAAGTCTAAGACAGATTATTTAACAGTCGAATTTAGATGTTTATGGCATACATAGAAGGAAATATACAATAGTTAAAGTCTACTACTGCAAAGAAATGAGATACAGTTATTTAATAAATTACCTCCCTTTTAATTGAAGAAAGAACAAAATCAAATTCTTAATTTGCCACAACCAAATATCTTTATTTTTAACCGATATATACTGAACAAACAACTTCAAGATGAACATTTTAGTGATCAGATTCTTCTAGATACAGTCGAACTTTTCTACAAAGACCACTCGGGGATAACTTAAAGGCAGGTGGTCTTTGTTCACAGGTGAATTTGTTCTTTGAACTAGTTAGTGGGACAAATAAAAAGTGTTCTTTATCCAAATGTGGTCTTTATCGCAGGTTTGACTGTACTTGAATTCACCGGCATCATAAATGTAATAGGGATATCCCAGGTTTTTTGTCAAGTTTTTATTTTAACTCAGTATATATCAGTAGAGAAGGCGTAGGTTTACAGATCTGTTATTTTTACGTTTTAAATGGTTTCTCACTCCTCTTTTCGCGATTCAAAAAACTCGAAATCTCAAATGACATCTTACTTTCCTTTCCATAACTGTTTTGTTTCAAATGACAATGAACATAAATTAGTTTTTTTTTTTGTATAAGACACATCTGCGAGTCCGTTCCGAGAAACATAAAGCGCGGTTCTACTTTTATTTTTTTATAATTAAAATATCACTTTATTTTATAGATAAGTAAATAAAAATCAAAGTCAATCGGCCTAGCCTCACGCGCGTTTCATCTCTGTAAACGAATACTTGTGTGTAATACGCCTGCAACTCGAATACGTTAACGTCCCATTTTGGTGAATAAACTTTGAAAATGGATTTGCAAATGATAAACTACCTGCAATTCTACTGGAATGTCAATGGATGAACCATTTTGAATGGTTACCAGTGACGCCATCCATTTTTGTATGCAAACGTATAGCACTAAAATGGTATAATTCGATGAAACACTAAATATTTTCCATGTCTTTTTGAAGTATTTATTCTAAGCTTTCTGTACATATTAATTCTCCACCTCTTATGAGAATTACAACAGAAAATTTATTTGTGCACAAAATTTGATGAATGTCACTAGTCACCTCAAAATGGCCACCAGCTGACGAGGGGATCAATATTGATTTGACAACAGCTCAGTAAAAGTTAAACATAATACAAAGAAATTTATTTTTTAGCTTATTTTAGTTTGCCTTTTCCACTAAAATTGATTTCTAGCTTCCTTATTTCTTAAATAAGAAAAATATCGGAAGGCGAAACTCGCGCGCATACGTTTGTACTGTGGTTACACTTAATTTCGCGGGAGCCAAACTTGATTTTGCGAAAATGCCGAAAATGAATAAGAATTAAAAACATAAATTTTATCCGAGGGTTTTAATTCATGCATTATTCCTAACTCAAAATCAGCGAAAATTAAATCCTTACTAAAAAGAAATGATTTTACGGGACCTAAATTTGGCGCATGCGCATGAGATCAATAATCATATTAGCTTAAACTGAAAACTCTTCCAAAAATGCTAACTAGTATCTTTATAAACTAAACACGATGGCTCAATTTCCGAAGGCCATCAATCCTTGTCTGAGATTATATCGGTTTAAGCAAGTCTCTACGCAGGTGAACTTGGAACATCAAGCGGGCTAATTAGTTCAAATACTTTGTGAACAAAGAGGACCAATTAGTGAAGACAATTACTCTGAAAAACAGCTAGGATAAAAAGTAATGCGTATATATTGATATTGTGGTATTGTTTAAATTACGATTTGTATTTCGGTAACTTCTCGAAAAATTTTGTCTTGGAACATGTTACGTCTTTGATTTTCGTGCCTTTATTATACATGTATTACTTTGTGGCTATAAATTTGCTATATGCTATTTTACGTCACAAAGAAAGAATCTCCGTTAACGTGGCATGCTACTGCACGTTATCGATAACTAGACTGTCACGTGACAGACAAGTTAATTTCAATGTGGTCACTCTGCGAATATTTATAAAAGTTTAAATCATTATGTATCATATTTGGAAACTGCATATTTGAGAAAATATAAAACTACTCATATCTGCTTTATGACCATTGTTTTTTCGTTAAATAGATCACCACGTGTCTGTCTATACATTTATCTATTTATCTGTTACTCATGTGACATTAAATTGTGGAACGATATTTACCAAAATACAGATCCTGCGAGTGTTTATGAATCAGTAACATAATACCAAATTACGCAAAACGCAATAATGATTACGACTTAATATTGATCACACCGCAACTAAATGTTGATAACTTTATTACGACTTTATGTGTATGCATTTTAAAATAAATTGTATAATACAGAAAAACGAATTTTCTGTTATTTAATGGCGTTAATGCAATATAAAGACGCTTTAAAGTTTCTTAAAAAATACAACAATTAAAAACTGTATAGTAAGTTATTATTATTATTATTATTATTATTATTATTATTATTTTTGTTATTATTATACTCCGCCGAAGAATGGAAAACAATCATAGACGATCAAATTCGTTAATCAACCCAGAAACACCATTAGTTAAGCCGAACACATGAAGTTAAACCTTTTACTCAATATATGCCCCTTTTATCGTTTCTGCGAACAATTTAGATCCAGATCAGCCATCACATCCGTGCCGTCTGATAATGATCTACCCTGTTTGCTTTTGGATTCAATGGTAGGTTATTTCCGGCAAAGTTGCGACCAGTGTATATTCTTATCGGATGGCACACGCGATATACCCTTGTGTATGAAGTAAAGGGTTAACAAATCATACTAAAAAGAAAATCGGATGGTATTTTGGATAAAATATACAGTGAAATTAGAAAACATATTGTGACTATTTGTTTTTATATGTATATTCAATCAAATTCATTAATTTCTACTATATTACTGTAGAAACTTCGGTGTTTAACGTAGCAGAACAGTTCACGAGTCGGATCTGACATATTTTCGATTTCTGAGAAGGATCAGAGTTTAGAGAGTATATTTATTAGCGGGAGAATGATTTTTTATTAGCAAAGACAATTTCTAGGTAGGGTTAGAGATTACTTAACAATTTAGAGAGTATATTTATTAGCGGGGATGGGGAAGTCCCGGATATGTGAATTAGTAAGGACATTTTCTGGGTAGGGTAAGAGATTACTCAGAGTCTAGATAGTATTTTTATTAGGGTATTTATTAAGGACAATTTCTGGGTAGGGTTAGAGATTATCTAAGAGTTTGGAGAGTATATTTATTAGCGCGGGGAAAAATGCCCGGATATTTTAATTAGTACGGACACGGAATGGTGTTCTCTCATCAGAGATACTCCAACAGTTGCGTGTATACGGTTATTGCCATATTAATTATTAAAGGTTTAATTCAACATTGGATCTTCTATCGAGCGGCGACAATTAGCTGTTTCTGAGTTGATTAGACCGATAGAGTTCGTTGTCTCTCATCAAATTGAAACTGATTAACTGAGCTCCATTCATGCAACCATTACAAGATTGGATCCTACAAGATTGTCCCATAGAAGGGTTACTCAAAGTTAAACGAATTAAATGTTTTCAAAATTCAAAAAGTTAGTTTAATCTTATTAATTGGAGCAGGGTCTATTTAATTAGATTAAATAGACCCTGATTGGAGTTATTTTATTAATTTTATTACATAAATTGTTCAGTATATATGTTTCCGTGAACCGAATACCAAAAACTGTAAATTGTGTTCATTCTTACTTCTTTTAAGTTCAGTTATCATTTAACAACAACAGCAACAATAACAATTACAACTGAAGATTGCACTAAACATAAAAATTCTGGAACATCATTTAAAAGACAATCAGTGTAAATCGCGAAGGTTTAATCTTTACTTTATTTTTCGTAAGGTAAAAACTCCGGTATTTAACCCTAGAAAAATTTGAGCATAAAATAGCGTATCTTATATTATAATAAATCTGCGCGAATTTATATCCGCGCGAAATTTTCATTTATTTTACGCTACGCGAAAATTTGGCTTGGTGAAATTTAATGATACTACGATAATTGATCATTGCAATATATCTTTAAGAGTTGTTGAATGCGATATGCTACTACTACTACTACTACTACTACTACTACTACTACTACTACTACTACTACTACTACTACTACTACTACTACTACTACTACTACTACTACTACTACTACTACTACTACTACTACTACTACTACTACTACTACTACTACTACTACTACTACTACTACTACTACTACTACTACTACTACTGCTGATGCTGTTGCTCTTGTTCTACTTCTTATACTACTTCTGCTGCAGCTACTGCTGCTGCGTTAACTAACCAGTGTTTCATAATATAAATTTAAAAACTGCAAACAAGACAGGCGGCGCTACAGTACTCTCTACAGTCCTAAACAACGTTAACAGAATTCTTTACTAACAGCTGTCGGAACCCAGAGCAAATTTTCTATATCAAGTAGATCTATATTTAGATAACGAAAATTAAAACTTTCTCAAGTCATTATGAAGCCAATTTCTTCATGTTTTCATAAGAGAGAGCGCTCCTGCTTTTCTCAATACCCTGTTAATTACGTTTTTATGTACTTCGAGTTCAGTAATTGGAAATGAATATCTAATGTACACAACGTCCGTTATTGAAATGGTTTAAGCACGCTAATTATGTTTGAATAAAATCATTAAGATACTTGCCGGGATAATAATGCAATACGAGAGAGAGAGAAAAAACATGTCTATCCGAATTAATTGCTATCCGAAATGAGGGAAACTACTTCGCATTTTGTAAAGGAGTAGAAAAACTACAGCAGCACCAACATGAGCAACAACGACAACACTTAAGTATCATTTAATTTCGCAGACACGAATTGTCAAGCATAAACCGCAAATGATAAATTTTAAAATAAATAATTACGTTAATGAAATATTAAGATGCTTCAGAGCGCGAAATACGCGAAAATTAAACCGTCGAACATACCGCAGTAGTCTGGACGTACGATCGGAATCGGGCACAGACTTTAGTATGTCTGGTAAGCATGTAGTGATTTGATGCTGTTATCAAATTAAAACGAATTCAAATATATTTAGACTTACCTGAGATAGTCATTCCGACATAGAATCATGCCTGCTTTTACAAAGCACGAGTTAAAATCCGCTAGGGGCGCCTGGCAGCACGAGCATTTAAGACAACCGGTGTGCCAGTATCTGTCCACTGCGTGCAATAAGAAACGGTCAATTATTCTTCCGCCGCATCCGGCGCATGATTTTGGGGTGTTAGCGCCCATGTGATTGTTAGAACTGATCTGTTGTCCACCAGAATGCATTATGGGACTCGAAGAATGGCTGTTTACCTCCCGTGATCCTAAAAAGATATAACAATATGATTATAAAAGTGAACATAAATGTCTGAATTAGAACAAAAGCTGTGAAAAGAGGTGCCATGTTGAAACTGTTGCGAGATTAAAGTGTTTGCTCGCATCCAATTAAAGTGAGAATACATGCCTGAATTAGATAAAAAAATCTCTTCGTAGAAAAGCTGTGAAAAGACGCGTCATTGAGAAACGGATGTGTGATTCGGGTGCTTGCCCGAATCCAGTTGAGAATATGCACATACCGGAACCTAGAAAAAAATGTTTGAGAAATGTTATTTTCATGCAGGTTCGTGAACCTTTAACAAAGGAGACAAAAACAATGCTTTGAAATGTCGCTCCCATGTCTTGTATGAAACAAAAACAATTGTACCGAAAATTAAATTTCGCTATATACGAAAGTAATAAGTCAATCTACGTATTTATCATTCGATGTACGAAATTGTGTAAATATAGGATACGAAACTTTGAAATACGTTTATATTTGTCTTTATATTTTGTCGAAAAAGAAAGGAGCGGTGGAGTAACGCTAAAACTGACAATAGATGCATGTGTTGTTATTTAAATGCTCGCTTACACGGGAGGAACAGTTTCCTTGTGTAAGAGCGTCGGACTCCTTATCTAGAGGATGCTGGTTCGAATCCCACCTGGGTGAGATTGTTGTGCAGTTTTCATAATCCACATATGACGTCAGGATTTTTACCCTGGAAGCAGTCACCCAGCGTTAAATGATCTTGTTTCACAATCGATGTAAACTAAAATGTTTAAACTAAACTAATGCTCTCTAAAACTTATCACACGTTAAAGCATAAATCATAACAAAGTTATATGATTAGTCTTCACATTTTCAATCCCATTCCATTTATGACTAACGTGGGATTTTTAATGTTGATATATGGGAAAAAATGAAAAGTAATTTATATAATTAGCGAGATATGTTTAATCACATTTCATATTCCTGAAAGTTATTTCGGAGATAAATTCAAGCATCGCGAGCACTTAAAAATGAAATTTGATTGAGAACAAAGTGTTACAATATGTGGCTTAATTTAAATAATACGTTTCAAAATTAATAACTGTTAATAACCAAATTATTCGTTTAGAGAAAGAATAAACATTCTTTTATAATACTTAATTCAACTTCATTTAGAAAAAAATATTATAATAAAATTAATATTCACATTAAGTAAAGAGACACCTAAGATATCATTTATTGTAACAAATTCATAACAAGCATGCGCGTGCATTAGAAGATTAATAATTCCCAACGCACGCGCATGCATGTTGTGAATTTTACATGAAAAGATATTGAAATATTGAAAATAAAATTTGTCAAGTATACGTACTTTACTTGAAAGACGATATAACCTGCAGTGAGGATTTCGCTTTGAGCAATGCTTTATATATAACAAGGGTGGCGCTACGGTTTAACGCTGACTTTATTGACATTTGTGGAAGACAATGAACACCTCAAAGTAAAAATCACTTTTAGAAACTGTGAACATTGAGATCAACATTCTAAGACGTTAAAAGATTCTCAGAAACTGTTACCTATACTTATCAGAGGTCATTTGGTAAAGTTTGACAATATAATAATAATAATAACAAGAGGTGTTTGTCAAACACAAATGCCCCCCCTGACGTGCAAGTGATATCTATTAGCATTGAATTTAAATTTTTGGAAATTTAGAGACTTTTGTAAGCTTTAGCAATGAAGGGTACCAGTCATGAAAGCAATTTACAAGACGGTGGAACTCCTATATATCAATAACCAGGTCATCCAATGAGAGGATTACATTTACCTCGACAAACATAAGCGCGTGTATATTAACCTAGTCTAACACAAAGGATTTTATTGTAATTTAAATCTGTAGATTATTGTATTTTAAATATCACGGTTCTTCTATTGGTCATGACCAACCTCCACACCAAATATGAGGACTGTATCACAAAGCGTTGTCTAGTTATTGATCGGACAAGGTTTTTGTGGTCAAGGCCACTGTGACCTTGACCTTTGACCTACTGACCCCAAAATCAATAGGGGTCTTCTACTGGTCATGACCAACCTCCACACCAAATATGAGGACTGTATCACAAAGCGTTGTCTAGTTATTGATCGGACAAGGTTTTTGTGGTCAAGGCCACTGTGACCTTGACCTTTGACCTACTGACATCAAAATCAATAGGGGTCTTCTACTGGTCATGACCAACCTCCACACCAAATATGAGGACTGTATCACAAAGCGTTGTCTAGTTATTGATCGGACAAGGTTTTTGTGGTCAAGGCCACTGTGACCTTGACCTTTGACCTACTGACCCCAAAATCAATAGAGGTCTTCTACTGGTCATGACCAACCTCCACACCAAATATAAGGACTGTATCACAAAGCGTTGTCTAGTTATTGATCGGACAAGATGTGGTCTACGGACCGACCGACCGACCGACCGACCTACCGACCGACCGACATGTGCAAAGCAATATACCCCCGCTTCTTCGAAGGGGGGCATAATAATAATAATAATAATAATAATAATAATAAAAATAATAGCGCACGATACACGATAGACGGACGCACGATGCACGACAGACGGACGCACGATAGACGCAAATTTTGATAATCGTATACATTCACAGTACTGTACTGTGAAGTTTAAAAGTTACAAACGAAATGCAGTATACACGATAGACGGACGCACGATACACGACAGACAAAAACACGATACACGATAGACCGATTCACGATAGACGTAAATTTTGTAACCTTATACGTTCACAGTAATGTACATTTAAGGTAATATTTAAAGCTAAATTTACAAAACTTATGATCCATGTAGCAAAAAAAAAAGAAATTTGGGGCGCGTCACGTGAAAGGGTACCTTCGGACAATTGACGTTAATTATTGAAATGACGTAATAAAGTTGAGCAGACGACATTACTTCTTATGCATTTCGCGGTAAAAATACTATTATATTGTGAAAGTGTGTAACGAAATCTCTAATTAGTTATTTGAAAATAAAATATAATTGTAAATTATATCCGAAAATTGTAACAATTAAAATGTTAAAAAATATGACCGAATACACCTTTTCCCGTGGCGTGCCCCATTTAAGAAACATAAAACAATCTCGTATACATCCACGGAGGATGAAAATTATTGTTTTATTATATAATACATTCACACAGAAAGTGAGCACAACACCTGCATTTAGATTTTTTTCTCAGAAATAATATAAATATATAATATAAATTTCTTTATAAGCATAAACAGAGATTTCGAAGTCTGTTCCACGTACAATGTACGCATGATTAACGTTTAAGATATTCTGTTTTGGGTAATGGAAGAACATCTTTTATGTTAACAGTAGATCATAAAGACTATCTATTGTTTTCAGAAAGTTTTTATAAGTAAGATAAGTGGGAGCGATATTATATAGGAACCGTATATACCATAAACCAAATACGTAAAAACATTTTTTAAAATTAAATGCATAAAAAATATTTCAGTTTGATTGATTTTCGAATGAAGTATAAATTTGTTTCGATAAAATATACATTACAATACTCTGGAGAGGATTGAAGACGATGATGATATATACTGCAATTTCACTGTCCCCAACAATTTAAAAAATACTGCAATATTACTATCCCCAACAATGTGAAATATACTGCAATATTACTATCCCCAACAATGTGAAATAAAATGCAGTATCACTGTCCCCAACAATGTGAAATATACTGCAATATCACTGTCCCCAACAATGTGAAATATAATGCAATATAACTGTGCCCAACAATCAGAAATATACTGCAATTTCACTGTACCCAACAATTAGAAATATACTGCAATATCACTGTCCCCAAATAATTAAAATATTATGCAATATCACTGTTCCCCCCCCCCCACCCCCACCCCCCCCCCCCCCCCCACCCAAAAAAAAGAAGAAATATACTGATATACTGCAATGTCACTGGACAAAATATAGATTCTACCACTAAGTGAATTTTCTTTGCAGAAGTGTTAGCTCTGTTTTTCTTACTTTGTTTCAGTGCTTCAAGTATGTATCGAACTTTACCTGCACGAAAATGATGAACTTGTCCGCTGTTTAGCAGGAATTGTATCATATGTCCGTAGTTATATCACACACACTATGTATCAGATCCACAAAGCACCTTTAATTATTTAATTTAATAACCATCTTTTTCACAAACTCACAATAATAATAGTACCCGTTAACCGATCTTACACTTGTTCCTTGTGTAGATTTTAAGAAACTGATGTTACAAAACTTATGAAAAAATGATCCAGATTTTATATAAAAAATATACCACTGATATCTGTCTTATTTACACACAGAGACGCTTTCAAGAACTGAAAAGCGACAGCTTTGAACGAACGCATTCGTTAACAGGTTTTTTCATAATTCAATTTTCATTATACAAAGAGTCAAGTACTTGTATAAAGAACGGTGTTGAATTTCCCTTCTTGAATGTTTGTATTTGTCAGTCACCTAATTTACGCAAATTGTTAACAATACCATTTTTACACCAGTTAATGTACAGGTCCATTAAGTTTTAATGACTTCCGCCCATAATACGGGTACGAATTAATCCTGCACCGTGATAGGGTCACTTAGATTACGTCTTTTGGATAAAGTTAGATTTTGTGACACCAAAGTAACATTTTATGATGTCTGATAATGGTTAACATCTAACATAGTAACTGCTGCTTTAATTCTATATATTTTTACTTGATCTTGCTAATGTGGTATCATTGAATTTCACGAGGCTAAAATTTCTCGCAAAAGACGTAAAAACATTTTCGCGTGATCATTAATTCGCTCAGTTGCATTATTCTCATTAGATAAAATTACATATAATAATGGTTGATTTCGGTGAGGCATGATTTTGCGCAACTTCCGTACCGTAAAATACGTGAAAATTACCGTGGTATCATTATATTTCGCGTTTGGTTAAATTTTCGCGTATTTCGCGCTAGGGTAAATGGGCGAAATCAAAACCTAGCGAAATCAAACCACTGAATATCAAGTCTTATTAGAAGAAAATAAGTGCGCGAATTTAAGCCCTCGCGAAAACATCACTTATGTTATTTGCACGAAATTTGATCACCGCGAAATTAAATAATATAACAGTAAAAACCCTCCACTGGGCATCCCAATCCACACCCTCCCATTAATGTCCTGCAAATGTTGTTGTTGTTGTTGTTTTTGTCCTGGAAACTAACGAATTTTTCATACAATGTTTTTTTGATAGATTTTTAAATAAAAAGTTGCAGTAGTGTGTTTCACCGCTTAACAGATTTTTCTTTAGATGAATTTTCAACATTTACTCGATATTAGTTAAAAATGCAAACAACAAAAAGATGATCCAGAGGGGGTTAACTGACAACCCACTTTTGGGCAATAATATATAACTTTCCTGGGATTTTGGCCATCATTTCATGTAACAATCCCAAGACTGTCACAAACCTTACTGGAAATCTTGCTTCGAATCTGTATGATGTGTAATATAATTAAATGATACCGTGTATTTAGAAAAAAAATCTAGGGGCGGGTCAAAAATGGGATTTTGGCCAGAAAGTTGGAAACTATCATCTAACTACGGTAAGACTGACACAAACGGCCCCCTTTCTAGAAATCTTGCACCCATTACTGATTATTAATGTTTTATAAATTTTTGTATATGTGCATATAGAAAATAAATCGGCCCCCAGTTAAGTCATTGACACTTATTTTGCTACTTTTAACATCACTATTTATTTAATCTTTTATTCATCAAACATTTAACAGATAATAATATTCCCTAGGATTTTACATGTATAATTTTTGGACAGATTTGACAGAACGCGGAACAATAAACGAAAGTCAAATATCTGGAGAGCGGTCGTGTTATTAAAAACTAAATACCCTAGAGACGGTTTTCAATCTTCTGCATGAAACAGATGGTGTTAATCACTAATATCAATCTTAATCAAACGCTTAGTGTGCTCATAACGAAGGAGACAAACGAATTTCTTACTCAGTTAGCATTAATCACTTTAAAGCATCGCACAAATCTAACGATAACATAAATTAAGTTTAATAGACAAGCGAAAGTGTGCAGGCGGCATCAAGATACATATCGTAAGCAATGTAGTATGTTAACGCTGTGAGATAAAATTCACTGTAAGACGGTACTGCGACATATAAACCTAACATGCTCAAAATGACACGGTATACCGTACACCGTTCCGTACTCTTTATCCGGATGCGGTCACTGATAACATCCGAACGGACTGGAATAACGATTTGCTAAAGACATTGAAGGTGGTAAACCATGGGCACTGTACTACTTGACTGTACGCGGTGCTTCGACTCTACAAACTGAATGTAACTGCTGTGCTGCACGCGGTTTTGCGACTCTACAATCTGAATGTAGCTGTTGCGCTGTTAGCGGTGCTAAGATTCTACAATCCGAATGTTACTGCTTTGCTGAACGCGATGTTGCTACTCCACAATCAAATCTAGCTGATGCGCTGTACGCGGTGCTGCGACTCTACAATAAAATCAAGCTGATGCGATGTACGCCGTGCTGCGACTCTACAATCTGAATGTAGCTATTGCGCTGTACGCGGTGCTGCGATTCTACAATCTTAATGTAACTGCTGCGCTGTACGCGGTGCTGCGACTCTACAATAAAATCTAGCTGATGCGCTGCTGTACGCGGTGCTGCGCCTCTACAGTCAAATGTTGCTGCTGCGCTGTACGCGGTACTGCGACTTTACAATCAGACTTGTAAGAATCCGGTCCGCTAAATCAGACCTAGAATGCTCCTGCATAAATGCAGCAACTTTCCAACATGACGGCGCCCTTAGAAATAAAATTAGCGGTTTATCCGGTATATACTTAAAAAGTCACACATTTTCTATGGATGCATAGTTCTTAAGTAATATTGTGCACTGACAGGGAAACCCTGTGTGTATTTAAATATATTTATCGTCGATACCTGAAGACCTTATGAGAGAAGCCTCCAAAAGAGTATTAGTCATATCAAGTTTTTTAGAATAGTTCAGCCAGTGATCCCTGGACTCAAAGACAGACGCGCTAACTACTGAGCAAATGGTCCGCTCATTAGTAAAAGCCGGATTCCAAGAGTAAGACCCAGGTAATAGCCATCAATATATTAGTCGATTATAATCGTATGCACATTATTGGAGCTTAGAAACCGGTTGTGTGTGCAATGTTTGTGCAGTTGGCAGCCTGACAGCGTGAAGTTAGCAGCCTGGCACGCCCAGCAGCCTGGCAGCGAGAAGTTAGCAGCTGGCACGCCCAGCAGCCTGGCAGCCCGACAACTTAGCAGCGTGCGTACCTTTCCCAACGCAGCGGAGGGAGCCGAAAATTGCCGATCACTTTTTATATCCCAAAATGATTTGGGTTTTATTATTAAATTCAGTTAAAACAATAATTTTCGGATTACATCTATCTGTATAGATCTTAAATTTGACAATAACTGGTAATCATTACCTTCATTTATTATCACAGTTTAAGAAGAACAAGTTTAGAGAAACTCCACATTAAAAAAATGATGATTCTCGTACCAAAATTGTGTCTTAAAAAGAAAATATCTACCTGTTAATATTAAACAGTAACGATTAAGAAACTCGTCAATTTGTAATCAATTTAATAAGTTTGATGCGTAATTCCCCAATTTACTATGTAAAATACGTAAAGTGCGTAATTCTACGTAACACACTTACCTTTAAAATTGTTTCTCCATTAACAGTCTTTCACATAACAGACAATCAGCAATAATGATTTAGAAGCAATAACATTTAGTGCTCATTTTCTACGACAACCCTCTGTATGTAAAAGCTTTAAACCATGAGAATAGCACTTTGTGATAATTGCGCAAAATGTTTTTCCCATTTAATATGAATATTGCATTCGTGTGGCATTGTCAATACATTGCGATGGGGCTTTTACTTTAATTCCATTATTCCACTTAAAACCTAATGCATGCATTTATGTCATTTTGTCGGATGGATCAATTCGGATATTTGCCGTATTACAGCAGACGACAGGTATTAACATATTAGAGCAGACGACACTGTTTGACACTAGTTCTCTGCACTAGATTTGAATTGGTTTTATGTTTAATTAGTTGTTCATTATATTTCCATTAGCCTATGGAAATTCTGAAAAGCAATTAGATTTTTATTATTCATGATTGCTAATCCTTTCAATATTTTCTTATAATGTTTTACGTGCTGACATGAAAATAGCGAATTCACGGATTAAAAAAATCATTTGATTAAAATGATCATTAGAAACTACTGTCGTATTATGATTTACACACGATTTACATTTGACTAAATTTGTAATTATGCAATTTTATGTTAAATATTCTGTTCTGTTCTGTTCTGTTGTGTGTTTTACATTAAATGTGGGATTATGGCTGTACATGTAAATGTATAAAGTAAATATACATTTCTTATAGTGTCGCCACATCCCAAATCCCTAGAATATCTGAATATTAAGGTCACGTCAAAGTTGTCTTAGGGAATTTTGACGTTATTCTTTTACATCACGTCACAAAGTGGAGCCGACAAGATTATATGTATATTATGCATTTTGCGGTACAAGAACATATTTATGATAAAAAATGTGTAACAATATCACATATTTATTTAAAAGAGAATTGTTAGTTCTTTCCAAATATAGAAACAACTAATATGTAAAAAAAAATATGACCCAAGACCCCTGTTCCAGCAGCGCAACCCATTTAGAGGTAAAGAAACATCGTCATTTTGAATATACAACCCAGGTACGTGCCCGCACGCCAAATTCACGGAAATGCGAGTGCTTAATTATAGGTAAAGAGAATTGTCTCCATTATTAATATGTATCCAATTTTTATTTTTGTATTGTTAGCATCACATATTAAAATGAAATTTCATTTTAAGTGTTTGAAATCTCATATTTCGTATTTAAACACGTTGTTATTTAGACAATAATGTCAAATGGGTCCATTATTAGGAATCTTGTGCCATATTAAAATTCTGTTTGAAACATAGATCAAGCATATCCGATTTTAACATACTTTCAACAGAAATGGGAGCACAGAAACCCCTTCTTTAGAGAATACCCATGTAGTAATGTATTCTAAACTCATTAATAATTGGCCGCAATTTTTAACTCGACGAAAAAACTGAGAACTGTTTATCAACAAGATTTTATAAAATTGAAATTCACGAATTAAAGAACCCACGAAAACGCGATTTCTTTTGAAATCCACGAAATTTCATGTTCACGAACAGCCACGAAATTTCATGTTCATGAACAGCCACGATATTTCATGATCGTGAACATATATGCATTACTTGAATTTAAATATGACAAATATTACTGGATGGAAAAGTGTATTGTTATTTGATTTGTTAAATCGTGGTTTGTTATTTTTCCGCAGTAACAACTAAAGCTGTAGAATGCCCCATTTAAAATTAGTTCATTATTTTATAAAACCGGGGTCCAATTAGGTTATTCTGTCTGTCTATATGTTAATGTACTGCACTTAGAAACTATTAATCGAAAAACATTAAGTAAAAAAATTAACTGCGGTGAAAATAAAAACCACATAAGTACGCTCTATTAAAATGATTACCTACAGATCGTTTAACTCGTACATTAAAATAAACGTATACACATTAGTTTCATTTTACTGGTACTATAGATTTATTTATATTCACGGCCATTATATTTCCCGCGTGATTTTCGTAAGACCGGTGACCGGTCTCAAAAATCTCAAGCATCTGATTGACTCCAGATTTAGTTTTATGATCTTGAGCCCTGGGTTCGTCAATTTGTGATTTTTAAATTTAAGAAATTCAGTTTACATGCCATTCTGTATTTCGTTGGGGTTTAAAATTCGTGGATCGATCTGTTCACGAAATCCATAAAAATTAGTACCTGACGAAAATTAGTACCTCACGAAAATTAGTACCTGACGAAAATTAGTATCTCACGAAAATTAGTACCTCACGAAAATTAGTACCTGACGAAAATTAATACCTCACGAAAATTAGTACCTCACGAAAATTAGTACCTCACGAAAATTAGTACCTCACGAAAATTAGTACCTGACGAATATTAATGAATTTACAGTAGCTCTATCAGGTTCATTATAATAAAGTAGCTGTACGAAATGAAAAAGTGCGATAAAACCGGCTTATTAGCAAAATTTTCGAATTCTGGACAACTTAGCTTAAAATGACATTTGTTAACTATACTTTCTCAAATAAACTACTCTTTCAGGATCTACACTGTTTTCTCCTTCGCCAGAAATAACCTAATGAAATGTACTAAATGACCTTCATGATTAGACTACCGGAAAAGGATTTGTATGTGGCAGTCTTAGGGTAGTTACATGATAATTTCCAACTTCCTGACCAAAATCTCCAGGAAAATTAAATATTCCTTCCTAAAAATGGGGTTCGAGCAACCCCAATGAGCCCTCTCCTGATCCGTCTCTGTTCTGACCAAACTGCATGAATGTGCAAGTTGATCTGGATCTACATTGTTTACATATGCGATATAGACCGTATTCAGCGAAAAAGAAGAGAGGAAGAGATAGAGCATGTTAGATATAAGTATGTCAATTCAAATAGGACGCCACAAACAATTAACGGAAAAGAGAACCTTTGGGGATACCGTCTTGGAACGGTCAGAGGCAAAACAAATTGCCACTGGGGGTTTAAAAAACAAGGTTCTAGGGCACTCCAACCTCACACGTGCCCCAACAGGTTCTCATATTAACAAACAAGTACAAGTTGTCTTGGTGAAATGACTCCAGCTCACCTGAGAGGAATTTGAAGGATCTTTTTCTTTAATTCTACGTAAAGTGGTTTAATGCCTATTTCCTAGATGTTTAAATGGATATGATTATGCAATTTAAGTTTGTGTATTCAAATTGCTATTTAAGCTGAATTCAAAACTACTTTTAAAATTCCAGAATGGTTTTAAATTTATAGACGGGCAGAGTTAAGTCTAAACTTAGCGATTGTAGTCGTAATCTAACTGCTTTAAAAATTGTAATCAAACTGCATTTATAAGATAAGTAATAAAACTTACTAGTATTTAATGCTGCTTATTTACAGTTGAAAGTGGAAAACTTAAATGTCTCACAATCAGTTAATAATATTTATTCTACCGCTATATTGCCTATTAATGACTTAACAGTAGCGCATTTTGCCGAAATCTTTGACAAATCATATCATTTTAGGATCTGTCGTTAGTTGATTTTACTACATCATTAACGCTATGACAACACAAACTCGTTCGTTTCATCACATTTACTATTTATACATTTAATGTTTACAGGGCTACTGCAGTTTATAAAACAAATTCTGATACTTGAAAACACTTAACAGCTTCGTGATGATAAATGACCAGGCACCTTCTAACACGTGCAACACTCGCCATAATGAAGTTCCTTTAGTATGTCGTTAAATCAGTTAAATGATATCTACCGGGTAATCAACTAGCTTTAACATTTTTGACAAAGCTGCTTTAAGGTGAGACCCGGCTGTGGGTAGGCCTTTGACTTGCTTAAGGTCTTGTAATGGTCTAAGAAAAGATTCTAGCGCAGGATCTACTTTACGATCCGCAATACAAAAGGTTTAAAATCTTTTTCGAGGGTGAAAGTGAAAAGGATGTAAGAAACATTAAATAATGACACAGATAGAACCTTTCGCATTCAAGCTGATTTAAGATATGTAATATAGCTGCTTTTAATTATGCAGGCGCTTAAACTATTAAGGCAGAAAAAGGACTATCACAAGATATGGGATAAAGACTATGTGGAAAGAGATAACTGAGATCAAAGTAGACCATTAAAATTCAGAAAATTCAGGCTGAAGTCGTTGAGGTAAAAATTGGAGGTCTGGAAAAGGTACGAGAGGCAGGGTTGAAGAGATAGTGAAATAGTAACTAGCAGGGCTTACCGCTGGTCATTGCTTCCAACACCGCCAGGGAAGGGTCCATGTGGGTCACATCGGCCCCAGTTAAATCCTGCTTCTTATAACAATGATGCCCAAATTTCAAATCTGCCCCTGTCTCCAAAACAGAAGTCTGTAGATTACTGTTAAATCCTACACGTTATCACACAGAAATTCTTTCCTTTCTGTTAACTAACAGTCTAATTCAACGTAAGGAGTTAGCCTCGATTATAAAACTATTCTACTCCTGTATGCATCACAGTTAATATGAAACTAGTTATAAATCGTGTAGTTTCGAATTAGTAGTTATACTTGTCAATAAAATCACAGGGGACCTTAACAAAATGATTAAGTGTCCGTAATAAAACGTGATATATGATAGCATTAATAAATTTTACAAATGTTCTTCACCATAGCGTATGTGATGTCCGTAACATAATTTCGCGAGTGTGTCAAAATATCTCGTCTGCTGCTTATTCCAATAGAAGAATATTTGTCCCTGGCGCGTTCAGAAGCTACCTTCGATAATATCCCAACATTTCGGATTTTCCCAATATACAGCCAATGGTACATCGTACACCATGCAACAGTCTAGTGTAATTGCTATATCGTCAGAAGTTTTTTAACGTATCGTAATTTGCGTGCTACTTATAATTTTTTAGTATACTATAATATTTATTCGCTGAAATCAATCAATCAATAAAGCAATCAATCAATCAACCAATCAATCAATCAACCAACCAGCCAAGCAACCAAGCAAGAAATAAATAAATCATTCAATCAATCAATCAGTCAATCAATCAACCTAGCAAGCAATCAGGCAAGAAATCAAGCAAGCAAGCAAGCAAGGATTCAATCAATCATTCAGCCAGCCAATCAATGAATAAATGAATCAATCAGCTTATCGATCAAGTTCAACCAAATTGTCATTCATAATAAATCAGTCTATCAATCTTTGCCAGAAAGTTCTATAAACATTTATGTTGTTTCCGGAAAATAATACCTAAATCTTAGGATACTTTTATTAAACTTCTAGAAGAGTTCGCTTGTTCTCTATTCCATTGTATTACACGTGATTGTTCTTTATAGATCGTTTAAAACCAAAGCAGTTACGTTCACTGATTGGAATCATATTACTAAACAGATTGGTCTTTATTTTTCACCCATGCAAACTCATCACGATAAGGTTTCATATTTTTCTCACTGTATATATTTATTTAGACTGGCTCCCGTCTCTATGTTCTGTTATATGTTCCTCTGTCATTCAAAAATTTTACCAAGAAAATTAATTCTGACAGGCACTTCATTTTTCTGTTTATACCTTCCCTTAGCTCCCAGAACGAAGATGATTCGCCAGAAATCAGAAAGAAAGCAAAAACTGAAATAAACCAAAATATTTGTAAAAAAAATATTATTAAAAATATTAAAAATATAACCATCCAGCTTGGCGCCCGGCTAATAGTTGTTCAGATTTTTGTTTGTTCGTAGACCGGAATGTGCACAAATAGTCTCGACGAAATATCTGTTACCTATGACTGAGCAAGATGGGTGAGGTAAAATTAATTATTTTGAAAATATTTAATCGAATTCACAGCTGGTTTGATTAAATTTCTTAACATTTTATGAATTTTGTGTATCAGCAAATTAACTCTATCATACTAAACTGAAAAGTAATTTAAGTATGTTTACAACAGGCATTCACCAAGATTTTATTAAATGCGAGGTATTTTGCCATCGGAAGTCGGTTTAATTACAAATTTAGACGGGCGGGTGGGTATTTAGTTGAATGAAAAAGAAGCCCATGTATGTCGACACCTGGAAAGTTGATTTAACATATGAAATGCTTTTATTAATGGACTCTTTTTCAAGCAAAAACGTCGATATAATCTATATTACTAATTTACTAAACACTGGGAATTAGCAGTTGGTTTAAGATTAACTTGGGAGATAACTTAAAGTTAATGGACATTATTTGATTTATAATTTAAGGCAAAGCTTAATGTTTACTCAAACATAAGATATGAAAGGCAGACTGTTTGCTAACTGCAAGTTCGTCTTCACAATTTGTGCTGAAAACGTCAATTACGTTAAGTAAATATTCATTGCAGATGGTACAGTTTTTTTGCACGCTTCTTATACGCTTAATAATCTTGTCGATCAATGAGAGCACGTAGAAGAAGAAGTATCAGTCCTTTTTATTCGTCGAACAAGTAGTGGTCGTGTTGTCGTCGTCATAGTTATAGGTAGCAGTAGAAGTAGTAGCAGCAGCAGCTATAGTTGTAGAAGTAGCAACAGCAGTAGTAGTACATGTATTAGAAGTTGAAGAAGTAGTAGTAGGGGTAGTAGTAAAAGTTGTAGCAGAGGCAATAACAGTAGTATTAGTAGTAGTAGTAGTAGTAGGAGTAGTAGTAGTAGCAGCAACAGCAGTAGCATCAGCAGCAACAGTAGCAGTAGTGGTAGTAGTAGTTGTTGTTGTTATCTTAGCGGATGCTGATGTTGTTGTTACGTTCTTGTGTTAAGGCCATACTGCCTCTGAACGAGGGTACGGTGTGGTTTGTCACAGTGGCGTAGCTAGAATGATGGGTTATTATGTCTGGCGACAAGGATATTGTTGGCAGGCCCGTGGCTTATGGATGTATAGTAAACAATGATTAAAGTCATCAACGGTTTAAGTCTGTGTCGTTAAAGGCCTAGTTGGTTAGGTCTTCTTTAATTTTATTTAAATACCTGTTTAACAACAACAACAACAACAACAGTCGTACTTTAGACTCAGTGCAAAGACAAACATGGAGCTACACATCACTATCGCAAACTTTACATGAGCCGTGACATAGAAAAGTGTGACGTCATTTCTTGAATGACGTAATAAAGATAAGCAGACGAAATTATTTGTAATCATTTAGCAACATTAATTATTGTCAAATTATGCAACAAAATATCCACTGATAGTATTTAAACAATGATAGAGATTCGTTTTGAGGCTTCAAAAATATCAACAAACTTGAAATGAAAATATATCACAAAAACAACTTTCTCATGACGAGGCTGCAGTAAAAAATGACGTCATCATAACATTCGGCGTCAGTTGTGTTCCTTTGTTTTCATAAATTTTTACAATTTCATTTAGTCTAATTGATAAAAAGGGAATACGTAGCAATCAATGCGTGCGCGCATTAATCATTTCCACGAAATGTCGCATCTCATTATTAGATATGCACGTGTCATTTTTTGTTTCAGCCAAACAACTGCGTATCTTAACAATATTGACACAAAAACGTGTGCAATGTAATTGGTAAAAAACAATTAATGCGTAGGTTTATGCCGCTGACTCACCATTAAGCGATTATATTGGTTCCATTAATACGAATCGATATTTGAGACTAAATATTTAATCATTTCAATTATGAACAACTGTTGAAAGCTGTTTATTTCAAATAAATTTCGTTTTAAAACTCGGTTTTCAGTAATTGCTGAATTAGTTTTCAGTAATTGCAGAATTAATATTTATAACTTACTAATTAGCTGTCGCACTAGCGACCGAATTTTATTCCGCTACCGTTATACCGTTGCATATTCTACACTTCAATTAAATATAATAAATTGCTATGAAGCCTTACTTGATTGGATATTCTGTCGGGACGAAGATTTATTCCTCAATGTTTACATGAATTAGCTAAATATGTATGCATGGAAATTTGTTGATTGCCATTGGGATTAAGAAATGTTAATAACGATTTTCCGGTGTCGTAGTAGAATAGCGTTAACAAGTTATAGCATATTTGGTGATTCTAATTAAATTGCCTTATGTTCATTTCTTGTCAAACTATCTCAAAATATCAATATCGAGATGAACGTAAAATGGAGCGCGTCACCGAAAAGGATACCTTCGGAAATTTGACGTCAATTATTGGAATGACGTCAAAACGTTGAGCAGACGTCATTACTTATTATGCATTTCGCGATAAAAAATACCATTGTGTTGTCAAAATGTGTAACAAAATATCCAATAAGTTATGAGAAAATAATATAATATGAACTATAGGTGCTACCTATTTAACGGGGAAAGCCAAACAACTGCTAAGATAGCGTTGTCCGACCAGCAGGAACCGTGTATTATCGGCTTACTGGTAAAAATTTATAATAATTTTATGCAGTTCAATCTGTTCAATATTAGTCCATTCCATCTGTATTGTGGTGGAAATAACTAACATATCAACGTAATATTTACCAAGAAATGACAGAGTTCGTCATACCTAGGTCAAAGCTATTAAATATTGAAATGAATTTCAACATAACTAATTTATGTTGGTGATTGACCATCTTGGCAATACATCCTTTTTGTTAACTGGTTCAGGACACACAATTACATTTACACGCAGGATTGTAAGTTAATGGCATCATGAGGCTTTATGCAGCAGACCCTAGCAGGAACGCCCTTTTGAGTTTCTATTCAGACTGTTATTTTTCTATTGGAAATATTATGTTTTGCTGAATCACCTAACAGGTGTTATAAAACTATATGGGCAACAGTAAATTCACAAAAAAAAAATGTTTAAAACCTTATTTGCACCTGTTTTGGGTACATCAGATATGACAGCTTACCATAGATAGCTATGAAGTTACAGAGCGTTTCTGTTATGTGCATAGCTGTAAACAAACTGTTAACGAAATTAGGACTCTCCTGAAAACTGGACGGTTCACATGTGGTTGGGTTGTAGACAGGAATTGAATAATGCCTTTCTCATATTGATATTCGGTTATTGGGCAAAACTAATGGAAAGGTTTTAAAAAGTATAACATGGTGGCTGCTGAAGCTCCATTGGTATAGCGTCGGCATGGTAAACCGAAGGTTTGAGTTCCAAGTCTTGCTCAATACAGCAATAATTAAAGAATCACAATTATTTTAAGGTAAAGATAATAATTGCATTGTTGTGCAATAAACTTTTAGGACGACATTATGTGCAACAGTTTCAGATTTATATCCAAATCACACTTATGTTTCTTTTTTTTTTTTGCCTTTTTAAAAATTTTAATAAATTGATTACAATTAAAACAACTGAATATTCAGTTATAAATTATTTTCAATTAATTGAAAAATTGTAATTAATTATAATTAATTGCATTAAGACTGTATTTGGACCCAGTTTTACCAATTACACAAGAGTTTTTTTTATTTAGGACAGGACTTCTAACATTTTTGACAGTTTTGTATAAATTACGTGCACTGTTTATTAAAATTAATAATCATTACATTTCACTAAATGCTGTTAGACTGATGTTGATTTACAATGGCATAAAGAGAAAAGTTAGACAAATGGATGTTTAAGAATTATATACCATTTTATTATTAAAGATTCCAGGAGACATTTTAGAATTTCTGAATCTCCTTTAAATCTTTGTCACGGTACATGTTTTTAATGTTGTAGACTGTCGTCTTTTAATTTGTATTAACTCTGCGAGAGTCTAACATTTGGACCGCGATCTGTGTTTTAAACATCGACGTAACGTTCGTAATCCGTACTTCAGCGATACCGGAAGTATCCCGAAGTTCAATATTCAATATGGCTCCATGAACGGGGAACCGAAAATTTGGACGGACGGGTATATATTTTCATTTTTGAAATTGATCATTTTCATTAATTAAACGCTGCATACGCATAACCTTTAGGCGGGCAAAGCCCGCGAAGCGCCCTTCGGGCGCTTTGCTTGGCTTTCCCCGTATAATTGTTTGTTCTGTTCAGATTTCAATCCTGCTTCCAACTTATTTTATCGCTCATTATTCATTAGCCAATTACACTTATCTACAATTCTATTGATAGAAAAATAAAACTTAGAAATCTTGTAAATAGCTAAATACTTCAAGTAAAAAGAATTTTCATGAAACAGCTGAAAACGTGCAAAAGCGACGAGTTGTCCAGAACGAAAAATTTAATAATTAGCTCGACTTTTTGATAAATAGGGGAGCTTTCCTACTCAATCCGGTGTCGGTTAAACAAAATATACACTTGGTCCATAACCTCGAAACTACTTGAGATATCAAATTGAAACTTGAAGTATATATTATACGTTAAAACTACATATTACTAACAAGACCATAACTGTGCTACAAATACTTTTTAAGTGGCCCCCAAGTATGATGTTATCGTTAAGGCGTCGCAAACATTGCACATGGCAAAAACAGGCTAAAACTTCAAAAATGAATTTCGGGGGAAATACTTATTGCCACCTAGATTTTAGTAAAGAAATGTATTTAGCTATGGATGTAGTAAATGTTTGCAAGCTCAATTTAGTCTAATTTATGTTCTAATTACCAAGCACATACAACCTTACTTCCTGGTTCAAAGTGAAAGTAGATTCTACTTTCACTTTGAACCAGGAAGTAAGTTTTCCCTGAATTCCTTGAAAACCCTTACATTATTTTGACGAATTGGCACTAAACATTGTAGACCAGCATATACTTATTTCAGGTATGAGTTGCTTTGGAATATTGTTCATGAATTTCAGAATTCTCCTGCAAACGGTTTTTCTTTTGTTTTAGTATGTGCTTGGTAATTAGAACATGAATTAGAATAAATTGAGCTTGCAAACGTTTACTACATCCATAGCTAAATATATTTCTTTACTAAAATCTAGGTGGCAATAAGTATTTTCCCCAAAATTCATTTTTGAAATTTTAGCTAGTTTTTGCCATGTGCAATGTTTGCGACCTCTTAACCATAAAATGCATAATAAGGAATGTCGTCAGCACACCTTTATAACGCCATTTCAAGGCCTGACTTATTCCCCGAGACGCGTCTCATCTCTGTAATTTTCACTCTGGTGGTCCTGCTGGTGGTCTCAATTCTTATCACTAGTGTCCCTTATGGCTTCAAATGATTTCCTTAGACTAGGCTACGTATACAGTAACATGCATTTCCATTACTGCCCTTAAACATGCTTAATCGAACAAAGCCTGCAATATTTTGATATTTGTCGTGCTTTTAACATGGTGGTCTCGAGATATATAAAATGGTTGCTGCTTTCTTATCTGTAATGTACACACTTATGGACCCGAAACTTATATTTTTTATTTTTGTTCATGGTTGCTTCCAAATAGCGTTCACAACAGACGGTTGTTTGTGCCGTGTTTCGGCTGTAAAAAAGTCTCCCCGTACATTCAATCACCTCTGTTATCATTTACCATCTTCGAAGGCCATTGAGCACGTTACATAATATTTTTGTTAATACTGAGTAGCGCTCAACACGGGACTAAGCGGCGTAGAAAGTAATATGCATTTCCATTACTCTAAATCAAACCGAGCCTGAAATATTGTGATATATGTCGTATTCGATGGTCTTTAAAGTTCCATTTTCATATAACCAAATTACCTCTGTAAAATGCTTTACGGTCTGTCCCACGATCTATTATCTACATGTATTATCTTTGCATTAATGTTCCTTATGATCATCCATATCCAAATGGGTAATCCATATCCAAATGGATAATCCATATCCGAATGCATAATCCATATCCGAATGGGTAATCCATATCCAAATGGATAATCCATATCCAAATGGATAATCCATGTCCAATGAAATCAATGCGCTGCTGTCCCGAGATAAACCATTGTTACAAATATTTAAAATACGCACATCTGAAATAACCACATTTACGTGGGATGATCCAAAATAACGTAGACTTTTGTTATAGTTTTTATATAATTTAATATACCACAAATAAAATTACAAAAGCTTTAATCGGAATATGTACAGCATATTTTTACAAAATATCAGCAAAATACAACATCAAGTAAGAAAACCATGAATAATTAAAAACATACACTAAGCGCTATCCGGCGCACGTCAAACTAGATCTCTCAACGTCAACGACGATAATTCACGGGCGCAGCATTAGCGAAGCGGCGTATGTTCAAAGTTTCTTTAAAAATACCCCGTCACCGGAAGGCAAGCCGGTGAACCCATAGATCGAACATAGCACGGTATTAATGCTGGTCAAAGTCTCGACAGTTGTTATGAGACGATCAAGAAATTGGTCCTCTTCTCGCTCGTACCGCCGAAGAAACGACGGGTATGCAATACCCACAGTATCGCGGTTCTTTAGCAACGAACGTGCACCTGTAAAAATAATTCATTACAAATTTGTAATTGTTGTAATTTAACAAGTCTTTGCATTGTGGACACAGTCTCTGTAGCTGTTTACTCAAGTGTAATTAAAATAACTAAAGTATTTATTCTTATTCGATAATATATGACTTTTGAATGATTCAAATACCAAACAAAAACATATTTTGAAGAACAAATTTGTTAATTAATTATTAACATACCTTTAAAAATGTAATTTGTTTGGCAATATTCGTTGCATGCTACCTCACCCAGTCTAGAATAGCTCGAAAAGCGCCACAATAGTTGAACTTTTGTCCTTTTCATTGCCTCCCGGCTTGACGTCACTGCCGTAACGCCGTTTTTTTTTCTTTTTTCGTTACCCCAGGCCTATTTAATGGCTCTCCTGGCCGTAAAAAACACCGGTATCACTTAAAAACTACAGCTCGGCTTACTGAAGTTTTCGATTGCGTCTGCTAAATTATTTTAGCTTTTCAGGAGTTGATTTTCAAAACACATGACGGAATTTTATAATAGCGCGTATTTCCGGGCGATCTGACGCCGACATTTCTGACGTTTTCACGTTGGTGATATCTCTCTTAAATATTTACTGTATTTAAAACGGGTATTTGCTTTATAAAGTACAATGGCAATGACGTGCGCCGCCTGCGTGTTACCATGGTTATGCAAATATGCGACGCGCTTTTGAAATCTATTAAATGTATGAACATTTTAGCTCGGTTTGTTACGTTTGTGTTCTGATTGAATTAAGTATATAATTTATTGCGAACGTGTTGTAAATGAAGATGCCATAACAAATGTCTACGTTATTTTGGATCATCCCTCGTACACAACCTCGCGACACAGCCAAAATGTAGATAGGAAAAGATATCATATAGATGATCCTTCTTAGGTTGCAACATCTAATTACAAAACAGAGAAGCGGAGTTTACCGCCTATGTCAGTGGCAAATTATTATGCCACTTGATTATTAAACAAGGTTTAAGAGTGCCCCAACCTCACATTTGCCACGTCAGGTTCTGACATTCATAAAGACAAACGATGGTGAAATAACCCCAGCGCACCCACAACTCGACAATGTTTCATGAAAAGCGGAGCTCGCCACGGGAAAATCTGCCTTCGGTGAAATCATGTGGCATTTCAGTTGTTACTATATTTGGGTATCACTTAAAACCATCTTTTATTTCCTCATAACTTACACGAGATTTTACCATACCCGACGAAAACGTAAAATAAATCCGTAAAGAAGAAGCCGTCTACATGTATATCATAAACATTCGTGACTCAAAGTTTAATAAATCTCTAAGTTTAATAAATGCCAAAACATTCAATTAATTTGAAAATATAACATATTTGTCATACATTCTGAAAACAGACGAGCCGCGGTTCGATTGCTCTGCGATTACATTATGCGAATACAGTGGGAGGGGAAATGTGCTAAAAAGCCGATTTGATCACGTGAGAGTACTTTGCAATGACAACTCACTGAGACTAAATTGTACATACCAAATGATCAATATATGTCACATGTACCCAAGGTTATAAAACTGAGCATGGAAACCAGTCTCAAATCTCAAGCATCTGATTGGCTGAAATGGCGACCAGTCGCCATTTCAGCCAATCAGATGCTTGAGATTTGAGACTGGTTTCCAATCTCAGCTTTATAACCTTCAGCTATGGTTACTGGTGGTACATGCTCTATAACAGTTCAAAAACAGGATCGAGCGGGAGTCAACAAACACTTGCATATCAATCATCTGATGAAGATGAGAAACATGTTTTGCTTCACTGTAGATCACATGACCATTTAAGACAACAGCTGTTAACCAAAGCAATTGAGCTGGAACCAAACGTTTTTAATTTCAGTAAAGATGATAAACTGATCTCTATACTCTCGAACAATGATATTATGAAAATAACTGCAAAAACCTATTATAATGTTCTTCAACTCAGATCGACTATTTTATATAATTAAGTAAAGTAAGAGCCAACACATGTATTTCAATCTGTATGTACAATGATGAGACTTAAATCAAAGATAAAACGTATCAATTAACGACATTGGGAGAATTTTAAAATAAGCCATCATTTGATAGCTTGTTTTATCATCCTATCAAATACATATGTATTGGTTTTCTGTGCTATATCTAAACATATATGTATCTTTTTAAATAAATACTGTTTAAAACAATTATCGAAATGTCATATGGTCCAAAATTTGTTCGAAAATGTTTAAAAATGTTAAGAGCTTTTTATCTAATATGCACTAATATGAAACAGAACTTTGTTAGTTTTTTTGTTTTGTTTTTTTTTTTTGCACGGCAATATATAAGCGTATAATAATTAGCGAGGAAGAAGAACAAAAAATCGTGCCAGACAAAGCTTTCCCCAGATCACGTCTTGTTTCAAACTCTAATTGGTCGCTCGGAAATTAATTATACCCCTTCCCGAATATCATATATCACTACAATTTTCTGTAATTTTAACAAAATAACACTAATGATGAACTAAGAAATGGTGATTATAAAACTGTATAGTCTGTATTTTCGTGAAAGAAAATAAACGGTAATTTATTAGCATCTTACATGAACAAAATTATTGTTTACCAGAACAAGTGCAAAGAAGGTAGGATTTGATGTTTGCGAATTCTGATGGAAAATGTCTCCGATATAACAGGAAGACAGAACAGGGTGAGACTTTCTTATAAACATCAACTTTCGAAAGTTGAAATCTTACCCGTTTAACAGTTTCAAAGTTTCAAAATTAGCAAATCTAAAAATTATTGTCTTTAACAATTAAACAATCACCTCTATGCCAAAATGGCAAAGAAAAATAGCAAAATGCTCAGAGTAAACAAAGATTATTTAACACATAGCAAAACAGTACAAGTAAATAGAACACAATAGACAAGAAACCTTTAAACATGAAGGGTATACGATCGTCAATTAAATGCATCCTTCATAAAATTACTAATGTAATCAAAATTATAATATTATTTAACTATTGCATTTTTACGTTTAGATGACATGATATGAGTATGAGTGATGTTAGGCAATGAAGGCCATGAACTAAACTAGAATGTTGTGTTCCGTGGAACACATGTGTCGCCTGCTTGCAAAAAGTTGAAATGTGGGCCTATGTTTAATCATATATAACAAAATGTTTTTATTCAAGTTGATTTCAATACTACACCACAGAACACATGAGTCACCTAAAGTGCATTTGAAAGGGAAATATTAAAAAAAAGGTGTAACCTGAGTTATCATTCTTCACCAATTAGTATGTGCATGCAGATGAGATATTCAAAGAATTATATGAACTGAACAAGTACTTTCAATTTTACAGGCAACATTATGTTTCATGTTAAAGTTGCATTTGAAAGGGGCATAACTCATAAAATATTCAAACAGGAGTTTTCATTCTTTTTATCACCAATGTCGTTGTTCATGCAGATGATATATTCCAAGTGTTAAGTGAATAGGACAAATACTTTCGAAGTTATATGCAACATTAGGTCGCATTTGAAAGGACATTACTCAAAAATAGTTAAACAGGAGTTATGTTGTTGTATCCGATGTTGTTGTTCATGAAGATGAAAATATTTCAAGTATTATGTAAAAAACACAAGTACTTTGAAAAATATAGGCAACATAAAGTTTTATGTTAAAGTTTCATGTGAAAGGGACATAAGTCATAAACAAGTCAAACAGGAGTTATCATTCTTGTTGTTAGTGATGACGTTGTTCATGAAGATGATATATTCTGAATATTAAGTGAACAGGACAAGTACTTTAAAAGTTAATGTCAACATTAAGTTCCGTGTTAAAGTTGCATTTGAAAGGGGCATAACTCAAAAAATATTCAAACAGAAGTTATGGTCTTATGGTCCTTATTGTAACCGATGTTGTTGTTCTTGAAGAGGATATATTCAAAGTTTTAAGTGAAAAGGACAAGTACTTTCAAAGTTATGAGCAACATTAAGTTTCATGTTAAAGTTTTATTTTAAAGGGGCACAACTCTAAACATATTGAAACTGGAGTTATCATTCTTGCTGTCACAGATGGCGTTGTTCATGTTGATGATATATTCAAAGTATGAAGTGAATAGGACAAGTACTTTCAAAGTTATAGGCAACATTCAGTTTTATGTTAAAGTTTTATTTGAAAGGGGCATAACTCAAAAAATATTGAAACAGGAGTTATCATTCTTGTTGACACAGATGGCGTTGTTCATGCAGATGATATATTCCAAGTTTTAAGTTAATAGGACAAGTACTTTTAAAGTTATTGGCAACATTAAGTTTCATATTTAAGTTTGGGGACTACCGGACGACGACACTGCCGACGACAACGACGACGACGACGTCGCCGGACAATAGGATCCCTATGTGTTTACCTTTAGGCGACACAATAGTATGGACGTCATTGTAAAAAGTGGTATTGGGATTCAACAGCGTTTTTACTGCACATTTTACATCAGCGATTTCCTTACGAAAGATTGCTACATGGCGTCACCAGATGACGTCACATAAATGGCTGTTAGAACAACAACACAAACAACAAATTACTTTAAAAGGGGACAAAATATGGAGATCCATATAACAGTATTTTAGCGCTAGTCACATTTCATATATCATCATAAAGAAAGGATTTACTGATCAACAAACTCTTTAAACGCTACAAAGTAAACAAATTACACGCCTGTGCATCTTGGTTGATTTTACTGATTTCCCTCGGGTTAGTTGAATTCTCTGTCCGATCCATCCCACTGCGCTATCGAAGTAATCACATTTACAAAAGATAACTGATCATACTTTTTAATGACAATGTCCAAAACACCACTAATTACTATCAGATTAAATTCTGGAATTTATGAACCGAAAACGCGCACAAATTACATTTGTAAATTATAAATAAGTAGACATACTATGTTAATTTTCTGACTTTGGATGGAGGTACCACACACATTACATAATTACACAAAAATTTATACAAACACGTATTAACCCGGTATTCCTATTTCAAATGATGAAAAAATAAGTTTAAGCAGTGTTTTAATTATATAAAGATGCAGCGCTCTATAGTCCGATTTCACGCATTGAGCCGTGAATGTACTTTAGTATTTATAGATATTTGGAATCTCGTACAGCAAAAAGGACGTTCCTTTTTCAATCGTATCTCATGATCTGAAAGTTTAACAGAACTGTTCGCTAGGTGTCATAGCCGTGACAGTAACTCTTTTGATTTCCAAACATAGGTAATAAAATGTTGTGTGTTCGAATCCCATGGGAGGTTGATTTTTCGCTCCTGCTTTTTTATTTAAAAAAATACGTAGAAATACACTGTAAAACAAAATGCCATGAAAAGTCTTGATTTTTTTTTAAATTAAATTTCATCAAACAGGTTGATTGGTAGTTTAAACCATTGCGAGTTAAGATGTCGCGATTGGAGCTTACTTAAACACATTATTCTATGTTCTAAGCCAAATTGTGCAATATGTTTTTGAACTTTGTAAATTAGATATGTAGAATGATGATTCCATTAAGTAGAACTGTCGAAAAACATCATGGCTCACAGGTATCCGTGTCCCTTCGGTAAAGGGGGTCGCGGGAAGCTGCTGCATATATCGTTTTATAAATGGAATGAACATGAAAACGAATGAAATTGGAATAAAAAAAAATACAGATAAAATAACTAAAATGAACAAAAACATGATAAAAATGAAAAGCATTAAATCAACGTCAAGCTCATTGGATTCGAACTAGCAACTTTTTAAAATCAAACGATTCATTGGCAATTCGTTAACATTAAGTGAACTTAATCTTTTCAAATTTATTGAAAAAAAACAACATAATAATCCAGAAAACAATCGGTTGCCTAACGTGTTTTTTGCAATTTCGGAACAAGAAATTTAATTCTCAAGCTTCATGGTTTTCACTGTTACGTAATTGTCATGTTCTTACTATATTTTCAAAGAATCAACTCCGGACTTCCTTCAAAATTTGACTAAAATGAGTCCTGTGCCCTAGGTTATAAAACTGAGCATGGAAACCAGTCTCAAATCTCAAGCATCTGATTGGCTGAAATGGCGACTGGTCGCCATTTCAGCCAATCAGATGCTTGAGATTTGAGACTGGTTTCCAAACTCAGTTTTATAACCTTCAACCCTGTGCACAGATTAACGGGACTTTTAAATGTAGCTCAGAAGGTGGAAGAGAGACTACGCTGTGCTTAACTCCTTTTTAGTTGAAGTAAAACAGATCTACACAATTATGAACCCTCTCAGATCATTTTATGAAAAAAGAGGTTATGTTAGACCACTGACCTCATGACCACAACTTAAAAAAAAAGAATCAATGACTTCCATAGTTAATTTGTATTGACGCCTGCCGATAAAACTTCTCTTCTAAAAGCATAACTATTTTGTTGTACATTATATTTTTGTATACAGGAAAATATGTATCTTTCTTTAGGTTCGCGCACATTAAGTGTCTTTCACGCAATGATAAGAAATGGTAGTAATTTTAATAGTGAGTTTTTCAATAATAATTTATAGGACAACCAGACTTGCTCTGGAGCTATTCGAGTAGATGCTTCTCATTATTTTTCTATTATAAAATAGACTGGCGGAATTAAATTACCACCTTTACACATTCATTGACGAAATATTTAGTCAGTGGCAAAATAGTTTAACTAATATTGACTGTAACCGGTTCTAGGCGGTAGCAACCTCAAACCTGTCTCGCTTGTTTTTCTTAAGAACAAAAATGTTCAAAATGGTCGAGTATATATAAGTTGCCACGGTATATTTACTTATCTTCATACGTGACAGTATAGCATTACAAAGTATGCAAACACACCAAGATAAAAATGTAGATGACGGCACTGTCAAACGATGTTAGCAGGTACTCGACAGCCTTTCATCGACCAGAGCATCTAAATTTTAATATTTTACAAGTATTTCAAGTAAACAACTAACACTTACTCAGATTTAGTATTTTGAGTGGAAAACTGAGTTTGAGTATAAGAATGTTCCTGATATTGGGGCGAGAACATTAATTTTCCATGAGTTGTGCTATACATTTTAAAATATGAAAAAGCCAATTCCGCCATGCCTTGCCGCACACACAGACATTTACACTCTCTTACACTCACCTCTGTTATAGGCTGGGACTACTTTCAACTACTTTTTCTTAAACTCAAAGAAATAGTTCACCATTTACATTCACAATAGCTTGGGTTTCTCCGGTTTAAATGAAAGATATTGAAGATTTTAGTCATTTGTTTTAGCTCAAGCTTTCAATTTTATAATTATGACTGTTTACAACGAACCTTCTTAGTTTGGTCAAAAATCTTGACATTGAGCCTTTCGCAGAGATGTAAAGTGAGTGTATGGAACGACAACTCTGCGAAGGAGATTGAGACATCTATTTCAAATGACAATATCCTTTGAGGAAAATGCCCTTATGGCCAAAAACTTAGCAGGCGAATTTTAGCAATTCTCCTCCGGTGCAAATGCCAGCGTGCCCTTTATAGGCCAATGCCATCTGGGCAAATATCCTGTCGCAAAACTTTTCAATGGAAGCACTTTTTGGCGCATTGTTTGGTGGGCGAGGATGATCAGCGTACTAAGAAATATGTCATCAGAAGTACAAAATGTCCATGTAAACAATGTTGTTAGAGGCAACTGCCCACAAGCGAATAATGTCATGCGGTTACAGATCTAGTGATTTAAATGGCCTTAGGGGCAGATACCATAGAGACGCGATACATGTCTCTGTTCATCTAAATAATAATAATAATAATAATTGAGTTGGACCTGACCTTTAGTTAGTTATGTCTAAACGATCGCCGTCGGAAAATATTTGGTTGTTTTTATAAATATAGAAATTCCATCTTTATGCGTCACTTGTTTTTTAACATTATCAGTTATTATTCCTTAAGCCGTAATTATGCTTTCATATTTAGTTGTCAAAACTAATAACCAAAGTCAATATAAATGCAAATTCAGAGGAAAACTTTATGTGCAGGCATATCAATTCCCAAGCTCTTTTGCGAGCTATATTCATAATCAATTAGTTACTGTGCATATTTGATCACTTTGATATAAAGAATTACATGCCGTTTATAGTTAGTTAGTTAGAATCGAATATCTTGTGTGTAAGTAACTGTAAATATACTGAGCAAAAACGAAAACTTTACAGTTTTTAATTTAAACAAATCCTTCATTTAGCTTGTGGTTATTGCTATATCTGGACATTTAATAGCGAGAAGATGTTGTTATTTATTCACAAAGGTATAGCTTATCTCCTCTTTCCTAATAACGATGAATATTTTTACATAAGAGATTATTAACTGTCAAATGTATAAGTTTATGATATGTACAGAAGGAAAACACAATAGTTTGTCCAGTGATGCTAAGAGATAAAATACTTAAATATTATTTTTATTTGCAAATTACCTTCCTTTTGGTTTAAGACAGAACAAGATCCATGTGTTAATTTGCCACTACCAGATATTTCTTTTATTTTTTCATTATTTAAGATTGAGTTTGGCTTTTAGAAACCACCAACACAAAACACGCACACGTTCAATGTTTTGCTCAGGCATGCAACATTGTTGAGTTGATAGGTAGGTTATAGCTTATTCACCAAGCAACTTGGCGCTGTCGCCGTGACGGTGCGGGTTCGTTCCCAGGTAGAGGCAATATCATTTGCACTCGTTTGAGTATTTAAGTTGGGCTATGTGTGAGGTTAGTGTACCCTAGGATCTGGTTTAAACCCCAATGCAAATTATTTAGCCACTCATCATTCAAAGGTGGTAACCCCTCAGGTATTCCTTTTCATTAATTATTTGAATTCTTGTAGCAATTCCTGATATGTATAATTCACTTGTGAAACATTTACAAAAACTTATAACATTGAAAATCCAGAAATGCCTAAACGCCGAGGCCTGAAAACTGTGTGTGCAATGACTGTTAAATGTAATGTATCCATACAATTTCAGCCAGTCTGACTCCTGATTTAATTTTATGATCTTGTGCCTAGGATAGGCAACCTTTTTCCGGCCATGCACACATCGGACGTTATCTGCCTCCCTAACATACTGCTTCAGTCAGAAACCAACCATAGACTGACATAGCAGTTAAACAAATGCAGTTCTGACGTATATCAGTAACTTAATTTGTGTAATCTATTGCGTTGACCTTTTCTTGAGAAAACGGCTAGCCATGTGTATTATTTTGTCCAGAATGAAAAATTTACCTCATCTTTCACTTTGTCGTTGCTTAATATTTTACATCAAATTTACTTCAACTCGTACGACAAAGGGCATGTATTATAGTCAAAGTCTATAGACTATAGGAAAATCATTTTTGAGGCACTCCGCCCTCTCAACAAATTAAGGACCGATTCACATGCAACTTGTGTAATAATAACTTGCACTTGATGCAAACCATGCGTTTAAACTTTTAAGTGAATATCATGAACTCTTTAGGTCAAAGTCTCATTTCATATAGTTATTCCCCTCTAAAATTTTGCCATTTTATAATTTTTAACATTCAAATTATATTGCATCTGACAGTTTCAAAAAAATCACAATTTACATTTTTAGATTTGAATAAAACTTTGCATGATGTTAGATACATACCAAGGTATGCAAATATGATACTGAATAGAAACATTATGGTGATTTTTGTGGTATAATAGAACGTTTGTCAGGGACACCTTTTACCTTGTATACTGAAATAAAAAGCTAAAAAAAATCTAATTTTGAAATAAAACAGTGTTGCACTTTATAAATAAAGCATATCAGTACATACTTTTATTATTACTCAAAATGAGTTTAAGCTTTACTTTTGTACATTTTTGATTAATATTTCCTGATTTGAAAAATATTTTCGTGTTTTAAACATTTACAAGTAAATAAAACATGTTTCGCGACTTACGAAAATTATTACAAAATAAATGGTTTTATCTTTGAAAAACTGCACAGAAATTGAAATTTCAGTAAAAAATACTTTTTTCTTTGAAATTAAGAATTTGTTCAAATTTTACCAAAATATTATTCACAGATCGCTACTAAAAATAGATCTAACTCAAAATAAGGTCACCATGCTTGTTTAGAAAAACAACAACAACAAAATGTTTAAAACACGTAAAATATTTTTACCATCTGTCTTCGAAGATCACTTTTGGGGTTTCCTCTGGTGGTCTTTAAAGAAAGGTATTATGTTTCACCCTTAGTAAAATTCAGTCCAATGAAATGTAAGTAGAAATTTTATAGGTAATTTAGGTCAACATTTACCAACATCGTAAAATCCTATTCTTTTACTGAAATGTTACCATCGCAATATATTGACAATGTAGTTTCCATTGATGCTAAAAGATCAATAAGTGAAATATGTGGGTATAAAAAAACTGGCATCATAAATATCATGAGTATGTGCATAACTGAATTGTAAAGATTGTCTTGCAAGAAATATATTATTCAAGAAATAAAAACTTAATTATTAAATTTAAGGAATGTATCATTTTTCTTATATTTTAGCAAATTAACACCATTTATTCAAAAGCATGAGAGCTATCTGTTACATGTATCAAGCATTAAAACTTTTAGGCACTAAAACTAGGGCAGGAATCATTATTATACCCATAATAGGGTTTGCCAGGAGAAATGAGAACGGTCTTTTTTAGGAATTACGCCTTTTAAAACAAATAATATACTGAGTAACACGCTAATATACTCTTGAATTCCAACGTATATTTAAAGTTTGTTTCAAGTCGGTATCATGAGAGGTTTAAGTCAGAAGATTTTTAAGAGCCCTGCCACTTAAAAAAAAATTTGGATTTTGTCACACAAAAACAAGTTACGCTTTTCTAAACTATCTGTCGATGATATGCACCACATTTCATTGCAATACCACTGAAAGTGTGGAAGCAAGTTGCTTCACAAACGTTTTGCAATAGACCAACTCACCAACCAAAAAGTAAAAGGGATGTTTAACTTTGTTTGTAAGGGTTAAATAAACACATTTTATTGCCTTCTTATAATAACTGAGTTAAATCTTAAAATTTTGTTTATCACATGTTAAATGGACAATGCTGATAAATTCATAGGAAAGGCGAGGTTGTTTATCACGCAACTTTACTTTTCTAAAAAAAATGAGAAGGAAACTTTGAAATTCACCGAACACGAATATATGAAAATATAGCAGGCTCAGTATGATCGAGACTTTTCATAGGGCAGTAAAGGGAATGCATATTACTCCCACGCCTACTAGCCCCAGTAAATTGTAAAGAGATAAGCTTTGTATGCCACGTGTGTTGCTGTAAATGAAAAGTTAAGAAAACATTGTTTGTGACGTCATTTAAAATTAGTGGGCATTAGGCAAGCATAAAGATGTGTCAAATGAAATTCCAGGTAAACAGGGAAACTGGAATATGCATATTTTCCCTTCATGTCGCCAAACAAGATCAAGGGAACTCGCCGTTTTTTCATCGAAATGACTAATAAAGCTGACCTAACGTCGTTGCTTTCTATGCAATTAATATAATGAAGACAAAATGTGTTATCACCTGTTAGTTATATATAGATAAGTGTTCCTTCTAAATATAGTAACAACTAAAATATCAATAGTTTGACAGAAGACACCTTCCTTGGCGTGCACCATATATGGACATGCAAGGAAAGACACCAATATCTTTCTATTATATATAAAAAGTAAAATATACCTATCAGGAATGGCCACATCCAGCAGACAAAGCTTACCCACACAGCAAAACAGTAGAGATATGGGAGAATTTAGGTTGGTGGGAGGGATGTGAAAAGTGAATATAATAAAGCAATCCCTGAGGGATGAAAAGATAACAGTATTGACTGAATGTACGGGGAGACTTCTTACGGCCGCCACACATCACAAATAAAACTACTGTTATTATAAAAAGGTCAGAAATGGCCACATCCAGCAGACACAGACTGGAGTTAGTTGAAATTGCTTGCGCAATGATATATCGTACATTTAAAGTGTTTGAAAGCTATTTCGACTTCATGCAGGTAATAACTTGCCAATTTTATGTGTATATGTATAGTTTTGCAGCTGCTCACATTATTTATGGGGATAAAAATTGAGACACATTTCCATTGGCAGCTCCACGTATGAGGCACGCCACGGGAAAATGCATCTACAGACATATTTTCTGATATTTAAGTTCTTTATATATAAGGAAAGAACTTACAATTACATGTATCTATAATTTTCTCATAACTAAAAGTGATTCACACATTTTGACAAAATTGCGAAGTGCCAAAAATGGTATCCAAACAAATTTAGTTAAGTCACACTGGATCAAAAAGGACGTTTCTGTTAAATAGCACAATATTGCACACCATGTATTTCGGGGGTTTTGCGCCAGTCTGCTTTCAAAAATTCATATGTTTTTATTACTAATTATTACATATACATTTTGTTTCAAATTCGAGCACAATGTTAATAACCTGTAATTCGCAGCCCAGCTAGAGTAACTATAAAAACACGTAAAAATAGTAATAGGGGGAAACCACTAAAGCTTATGTACGATTTCTGCGGGCCGTCATCAGATCTAATACTTTTGTTACTTCAGTGAGATTGTTTTATCAGGATATTGCTATGCCATTTTTATATTCGTCAGAGGAAGTAACTTTTAACAGTTATGACACCCAAATTCAAAATGAAAGTGCATACTATGAATAAATGCTGTTAAAGTTATGTGACATACATAATTGTGCGTAATGAGTACGTAATTTATGTGAATTTTGAAGTCATTCACTTGAGTAGTTTTAAAGGTATTCGAAGTTTTTTTTATTGTTTAAGTAATGTTGATAGACGCACTGACTGACAGACGGGCGGGCGGGCGGGCGGACGGACAGACTTCGTGAATCTATAAATCGGTTTTGCTTTCGCAATGCGGCTTATAAACAATACAACTAATATCAATGCGTTACAAGTAGCACATGCGCATGTCTTACTTACGCAGAAAGACATCGGTCGGTGTCATTTACAGACTAAATATTTAATTAAACGTGTAGACAATTTTAGATTTGAGAGCTTTTAAAAGTAAAAACAACGAAAAAAGCAGAAAACTTTAAAATATATGTCCCCACAGCACGACCAATTTTGAGACAATCTACAATTAGGCTGGAAAAATCGCTAAGTTTATTCCCTGTCAAAAAGAATTGTCTTTGAATTACTCAACGATACTAGTATAGGCTGTACTGTCGTAGGTTTTTCATTTAGGGTAGGCGCCATGTAATTTAATATTTGTCTTTTTAGCTTCTTGATTAACGTAGGGACAATTTCCACCAATTGGTTTTCTTGGCGCCTCTTCCTTTTGGCAGAACGATTTCATCAGCGTAGCTGTAATCCTTATTGTTGTTTGTTCCATTTTTTGTATTTTTATACATTTTTATATTTGCGATTTTTCTCTTCATGCTTGTTCTCCTATATTTCTAACGGCCTTTCTTTTTTCTTCTTTTAAAATAATCAATATATTTATATAAGCTGCTAAGTAACAAATGCATAAAGAAAAAAAACACGATGACGTGAATAAAAGAAATAGATGGAGCGCTAAATTATTTGTAAGATTTCCCTCAATTTCATTAACTCTTAAACCCATGAAATCGCCATGAAATATTCTTTTAATTGACTTTTTTATATGAATTTATATATATTTTTTTAATTGCCTTCAATCAAATAAAATCTGAATGAATCACTGTCAGAGAATGACTTGCTGTAGAATTATAATCTTGAGCTACATTGGAATAATTGGGATGTACCAAAATTTAGTAACAATATTTTGCTTGCAGAAAACACACTTACTGTAGAAACCGTTATAAATCATTGTTTTTTAGGAACAAATTACACACGTGTGTAAACATAGACTGTATTGATCTTTATTGGCATTATAACCCAAAGAAACGATATAGAGCGGAAAGACACAAGTTCTTGAGACAAAAAAACTGTTAATGTTTATGCCTAATAAAACTTTTGAACTTTGAACTTTGACCAATGAACCTATTTTAAGAAATTAACTGTCAATTTAAAATGCGCACATCAAAATCTTCTACATTGTTTAAATTTCTATAAAAGAGTTCCAGTTGAGCAATAGAGTAAAAAAATGTTGTTCGTGGAACTTCACCGTCTAAAAATAAGTAAAAAAGGGGAAATCAACAATACTAATATCAAAGTAATATCAAAGTAATATTAAAATATAAATTATACAGCATTCAGTGGATAAAATTTAATAAAATTTAGTGGATAAAGATTTTTCATAATTATTCCAACAACATTATGGTAAATATTTTGACTAGATTATGAAATATCTTTATCTATATTTACGATATTTAATAGCTAAGTAATATAAAACATCAGAATTTTGTACCCATAGGAATACCTAAAATATGTTCATATATATAACTACCAAACCTGATATAAATACTGTCAATTTTAGAGTTAATAAAATCTTGACAAGTCCGCAAAGTTTAACCACCATTAGAACCTTGTGTAAAGAATGTTTTTGCAGTTAATACAAGCAACACACACTGGTAAACTTATTAACTGATACGGAACTTCGGAAGATATGTTTAAGAATTACATGTAAACTATCAGTATGCCTTGAAACGTACGGGTGTTTGTTTATTTTTAACGTCATGAAATTTGCTCAAGGGCCAAAAAGGTTTTGGTTGCGGTCGCAATACCTAATAACGACACTAAGGTCAGTAAAAATATACTGCTGGCGTAAAAAGTCACCGATTTCAACGAAAAGGAGTATACAAAGTAAAGGCAGTATACATGCCAAGAAAAAGATTCGATAAATTTAATTAATAAAGGTTGTAATCAGAAATAAAAGACATAATTACAATGTGGAAATCAATTTTAATTAATTCCACGTGATAGACCCTAACGGTGGTATTACACATTTGTAACACAGTAAGACGTAAGGCTGTAATTTACAGCCTCAAGTTGAAATGGGTCCGGCCCTGATGCTTAATAACATGCATAGGACCTGCCAACAAGAATTATATATATAATTACAAAGCCCGCAGCTAAATAACGCTAACTCAAGCTTGGTGTTTAATATATCAGCTTAATGCTAACAAAGTTATGTTGGAAACGTGGATTGTTTTGTTTAAAAATGGTTAAATGTACATTACTCTGAGGAGATTCTTCTTACATACAGTTTACACTTATTAATTAAACTTATCTGTTGTCTGCACAGTTGTTTGTCTTGCAGTCTGTTTGTCCGACCGTTCGTCTGTCTGTCTGCATGTCGGTCAGACAGTTATTTCTCTCTGTCTGTCTGCCTGTTTGTCGGTCATAGAGGTCTTTCTCTGTGTGTGTCTGTTCATCTGTGTGTATATCTGTCATATATTTGAGCGTTCCTATGTTCTATGTTTCTTCATACTGATTTGCACTACTTCTCCATCTGTCCGTCTGCTTTCGTGTACAACTGAATTTCTTGTGTGTTTAGCTCTCTCTCTCTCTCTCTCTCTCTCTCCCCTCTCTCTATCTCTCTCTCTCTCTCTCTCTCTCTGCGCGTTCCTGTTGCTTCCATCTTTCTGTTTATATGTTGTGTCTTTTTTCATTTGTGCCTGTTGAGCGACAATATTTCCAGCTGTGTCAATTTTACCTGCGCTTTCTCACTATCTTGCTATTCTTTTCCAAAATGTTACTATTTAAACAAAGGTAACTCATGATACAGATCTATATATACAAAGAAACCTGTATAAAAATATTCTACATATATTCTTATTTTGTTACTGGTCTGTTTATCCAAAAAAATATGGATTGCATTCATACTAAAACTTAACGTGGTAATGACTCTTTAAAATGTAAATAAAAGAATTTTTAACTGCAAACACTAACTTTTTTCAGCGAATTTGTCAATTCATAGACAAGCGGAGAAGTCCACATGGTAGATGTGTGAAGTTTTCCTATTGGTGGATGTGTGAATAATTCCCATTGGTTGACTTGCGGATAATTCCCATTGGTGGATGTAAGGATCTTTCCTATTGGTGGATGTGCGATGAAGGATGGTTTTGAAACCCATCAGACTTTTACAAAGATAAGTTTTTCATTTTTAATCTGTCTAAAAGAGCCACCATCGTGATTTATTATGTATATTATCAAGATTTATTTAATGTTAAAACGAAGTTTTTCTTTGAAGAATGTTACTTTCTTAGAAACTGTAAATAATTTATTGTCGTTGTGTCATTTCATGTAAACAAATTGATATAATAAGGATCAAATATACACCAACAAGAATTTATTGAAAACCTAGTACATGTATTGCATCCGGACAAATATAATTGGTCACTGACAGCAAGACATTATATAGAAAAAAGAGATTGGAGACAATTGTCAAATCTGAAGCTTTTAATTTGTCTACATGGTGACATTAGAAAATTAAAATTTTTGCTATAAAGTAGCTCACCGAAAGGTTAAAAGATCTCAAAGTTAATAAGGATTAAATGAAAATATGCTTTTATTCAGAAAAAAAGAACACCCCGTCCCTAGCATAACTTACTCACTGACAGATATTGAACAAAACAGTTATTTTTTATATCTATTTGTTTACAATTGATGCTAAACGTAACTGGCTAATTACTTGTAAATAGTCCATCGGATGTTCCTACTCGGGCAATTGCTGACATACAATAGTCCCAATTTGTTTGCCATTTGGGGCATTAGATAGCTAGTATGACCTGAAAGAAACATGTTTAGTAAATCATCGGACATGCTGTTACAGATACAACAATAGAAAATTTATGTTTGGAAATGCAATATATGAAAAAAGTTCCAGAGATTAAGATGGCCATATGTAAAACAGTTTCGGAATTCACACCGAAATGAAAAAAAAGACCACCGGGTTCAAGATGGCAAATCTCTGTTAATTGATAAACGACCCCTACTTGTCTTGCTGTAAAAGAACAGTAGAAAAATTATCTTTAAAACACGTAAGTAAGCCCTTAATCAAATGGTACCAGCTATGATTGCCAGCCTTTTAAAACATGCCATGTTAACTATAGTTTATATAGGGAAGTCTATTAACAGGTCTTACACCTCATGCAAAACAGTCCGAGTAGATATTATGATGAGGTGAGTATTCGAATCATATCGTTGGAAATTAATACAATTTAAAATATTTTTTATTTCATTAGTAACATGTTATTACGTTTGGAGATTTAAGTGCAACAACTTTTGCCGATCACTTATTTAAAAACATGAATAACATGAACAAGTTAATGATGAAAGGAAAAATGATTTCAGGCAAAGAATTAATGTAACCATAGGAACCTGACTTTCTTTAAATATCTACCCCGCTCCCACATATATGACGTTTGACCCAATATACATATACATGTATAATGTTTAATATATTCTGTAATTGTGTCAGCTTTGTCAACTATATGGCATAGCCGCCCAAGGCATGTTTAAGTCTGAAAAAAGGGCAAATCAGCCATGAATCTTATAAAGGCGTTAAAAGCTTCTGTTAAATAATCTCGTTAATTGAATTAATACCACATCAATAGATTCTTGAACAATTATCAATTGAAAAAAAACAATATCTTTCCAGACTAGATAATTAAATCGAGACATTGAAAACCACAACTTACACAGTAATATTTAGAATTTAATTAGTGCAAAATCCCTCACGGAGGTCACACTGATTTATCAAATAGCCGTATTTCTTCTAGGCGATAAAAATTAGCAAAGCAGTTATGCAATTATTTAGATTTGAGTTTATACATAAGCTAACGAAAAATAAAATGCCCGAGCAATGCAAGCTTCGGAGATCGGCGTAGAAATTCGGTGTCCTGCCATGCTTCCTAAGAGTCGCATTAATGGCTCTTGACGAAAAAAATACCTTTTCTAATGTAAATGCCATCACACTTATAATTTAAGGGCTTACCACACTCCCCCAACCACGTTCATTGATCCAGAATGCTAACTGCTAACATCCAGTGAAACATGTATGCCCCCCAACGCCAAACGGTAATCTGCTGTTATTTTATTTAATATAACAGTGACCTTGACCTCTGACCTACTGACCTCAATTGGGACATCTACTTATGATGTCTTAACCTCCATACATAATCTGAGGATTATGTCATGTCTAGTTATTGATCTACAAGGCTGGTTACGGACGGACGGAGAAACGGTCCGACCGACCGACGGACGGACCGACCTACCGACCGACATGTGCAAATCAATATACCACCGCTTCTTCGAAGGGGCGGGGGTCATATAACTTCAAATGAATTGGTTTAATCAGTTTCTTATCATTGTGTTGATTTTTTGGTAATTATATTGTTTTGACTAATACCGCCTTTTTTAAATAAGTTTTGATCAATTTGAATCATTTCGTGTGCCAAATCGACTGAAGTATCATAAATCTGATAAAAAATGAATGAAATGAAATGAAATATTGTCGTCCATTGTGTTTTGCCAATTAATTTTGCAATTGCTAAACATTGGTACCACTAGCGTACCATTGTCAACAAAACGTCGCAAAAGGTTCGAACACATCTAAAGTTTAATAATTAGCAATATACTTAATATTCTTTTGATTTCATGCACTCCTCGAATCCATATTTGGTACTAGATCATAATTCATTTTTATGTTAAAGTATCAGTTTTTCTTTGATTTGTGTTTTCTTTGAACAAGAAGTTAATTTATAGCCGTCGTGTTCATTTGGATCTTTTAAAGAAAATAAACATTTCATATAAATATGATTCTATTTTTAAGATCAAACAATAAAGTTCTCAAGAAACACAATATGAAGACTGTTCACTAAAACACAAATATTTATTCCCGACGTTTCAGGGAGATAAACCCCCCTTCTTCAAGGGGCTTTTACATGGATTTACTCAATCTCTATCCAGAGTTGTCGCTCCTTAACTGCAGACCTTAAAACCCATTTGCGTTTATTACAACGCGCTAAAATTGAGTAATGATTATTTCGCTTATTTGCACGAAATGATGTTACTACTGCACGTAATGATGTTACTGCTGCACGTAATGATGTTTCTACTGCACATAGAGATGTTACTACAGCACGTAATGATGTTTTTACTGCACATAAAGATATTACTACTGCACGTAATGATGTTACTACTTCACGTAATGATGTTTCTACTGCACATAATGATGTTTCTACTGCACATAATGATGTTTCTACTGCACATAATGATGTTTCTACTGCACATAATGATGTTTCTACTGCACATAATGATATTTCTACTGCACATAAAGATATTACTTCTGCACGTAATGATGTTACTTCTGCACGTAATGATGTTTCTACTGCACATAAAGATGTATCTACTGCACGTAATGATGTTACTACTGCGCATATTCACAATACTCACAAGAAGGCAGTAATGGCGTTCCATAAATGTGCATGAAGGCGAGTATATGTGGTCATGTTGCTGGGTTCATATGTGTATGTGTGCGAACAATTGAGTGCTTTAAGAGTCTGTATTTGTGTAATTGTGTCAGAGAATGAGCATGCGTGTTCATGTGTCTGTATGTATAAGTGCTCTAATTTGCATATACAGGCAAATTTACGTATGTGTACGTGCATGCGTGCGTGTGTGTGTGTGTGTGTGTGCGTGTGTGCATGTGTGCGTGCATGCGTGTTGATATTTGTGTATGCATATTTTTGTGAATATTTTTTTGTGTCTGCATATGCGTGTCATGCGTAGATATATGTTTACAAGAATATAATTATTTTAAAATTTTAAATCTTCTTCCACAGTACATCCATGCTTGCATGTTTGTTAATCCCATTCGGAGCCGCTGTCTTCAAACGCCTTATCCAGTGTATACTTCTTTCACTTGTCGGTAGTATTTCCCTCTGTCTCTGTTCTTTTCTAGCACTACGACTGTCATACTTGTAGAATCATGTCCGGCCGAATTAAAATGGCATGACACTGGCTTGTCTCTTTTCAGTCTTACGTCCGCCTCATGTTCTTTACTTCTTTTCTGTAACATTCTCCCCGTTTCTCCTACGAATACTATCTTCTTACATACTGTACAACCTAATCCATATACGATGTTTATTACCTTACAGTTAAACTGTTGATTTCTTTTCAACTCCCTCTCTGTTCCTATTTCACGCTCCATCATGTCGCAGACTAAATATTTCCAATCACACTATAGAAATGACTCAAGTGAAATTTAAACGACTGTACAAATACTAATATTCATAAAAGAAAGTTTATCTATGTAATTCTAGAAATATGAGAATTTCTAATGATTTATGACTATTTATATGCCTACATTAAAGTAACTCACTCACTCACTCACTCACTCATGCACCCAATCATTAACTAACACACTCACCCACTCACTTTAATCACTCACTCACTCCCTTACTTACCTACGCACCCACCCACTTACTCATACTCACGCCTCACACACACATATATTCATACACTCATTACACTCACTTCCTTACTTACTCATTCACAGTGTCACTTAGATGTTTGCCTGCTCACTCACTCATTTTCTCACTCACATACTCACTCATTTAACTGGAATTTGTTCGCTATATCAAAATTAGGTTTATTTTATTATTTTTATTATTTTTGTTATTATTATTATTATTATTATTATTATTATTATTATTATTATTATTATTATTATTATTATTGTATACCTATATTATTATTATTAGTAGTAGTAGTATTATTGTTATTATTAATATAAAGATATGTAAATTATGTGACCAATTGCCTCATGAACATTACCTGTATATGTTAAATGTGTTTAATTTTGACGCCGAAATGTGTGACGTCAATGATGTCATTTAAGCGTAACGTGGCTGATGTTGCATTTACAACGTAAACATTGATAAGTGTTAGTAAATCCATGTAAAAGCCCCTAGAAGAAGGGGGGTTTATCTCCCTGAAACGTCGGGAATAAATATTTGTGTTTTAGTGAACAGTCTTAAGATCAAACAATATGATGGCGTTCCCTGTGAAACAGTGATACAAAGAATTTGTTTTCGAGAAAAAATACTTTAAATACAATCAACAGGGGCACGCAACGGGTATAATGTGTCTTCAGTTTGTTTATTTATTTTATTTTTGCATTTTAGTTGTTACTTTATTGAGATGCAACTTATGACACAAAATGTTATTGTTATAGCGAAATGCATAATAATTAATGTCCTCTGCTAAACTTTATGACGTCAGTACACGAATTGGCATCAGCTGTTTTAAGGTACATTTTTTACCTGAGGCGCCCCAATTTATTTTATTGCCAAATATTTTGAAGTTTTCTTTTTATTTTATTCAATTAATAACAATTAAATTAATTGATTTTGTCTCAATTATATATATTTTCAATTAATTAAAAACGCAATTAATAATATTTATTTACTTAAATTTTAATTGTAATAAGACCCATGTCTGTCTCAAAAAAAAACCGGTTGCCCATGGGATAATGGACTACTTTTCGCGCATATGGCAAAATAGACATTTTCGAGCGGACATAAATTCGCGCAATAGTATTGCTTCTATAAGATATTATATTATGTCGTTAAGTTGCGTTTGGGTTTGATTTCGCGCACATCTGTAAACGCGAAATACGCGAAAATTAACCCAACGCGAAATATAATGATACCACAGTATATCCATTGTATACACGGATAAGTTGGGTGACTTTCAAAAAAATTCGTTCACCTACAATAATTACGTGATGGGTGTTCAGTTGAACACCCGAGTTACCCTCGGGTAATTTGCCAGAATTAAAACAGGGGCAAAATACGTTCGTGACCTTAAGATTTTGGGTTCATCATGATCTTGGTGTCTTAAGCAATATTATTTGAAAGTTTCGTTAAGAAAAATATAAAGAAGTAGAAAAGTCATAGCCAACTTTAGGTTTTCCTTACAAAATCCAAGCACAAAAAGGGACATAACTCCGTCAAACGTGATACGGACCTAGAGATTGTTGACATCATCAGGAGCCTGTTGCCATAAGCAATATATTTTGTGACGGACGGACCGACGGACGATCAAAGCGATCACTACGTATCGCTTTAAGAAAGGGCAAAACAAAAATATAGACAAAAGAAACAATCTAGGACTTAAAACCAGCTTTGTCATTCTACGGTCATATTAGGAGATTTTTCTTTTGCTAGATGCCGGTGCCAGATGGGTCTGAAAATAAGTATGATTCGTTGCTGATACACGATAAGGTATACATTACTTCATGAAATATTGCCTGTCAAAAACTTGAAGGATACAAAAGAAAAAAATCACTTTATGTCAACTATTAGTATATCATCAGCGATTTTTCTCTCTGAAAAGAGATTGATTTACATTTGTCATGACCATACAAATTTCTAAAATTAATCTTGTTAAGTGAAACTAGCTCTATTTTATAAGATCAAACGCAGGAACGGCTATTAAGGTATAACACCTTTCTTGAAAAATATTTATTACTATTCAAAACTGAAACTGTTTTTTTTTTAAATAAAACAGTTATTATTCAAATATTGCTGAATATAACTCTAAGGTTGAAAGACATTTAAAAAATGAAATTCATTATCTACTTTTTAACAACAACTTCACTTTCAAAAGTGTTCAATAAACAATAATAATAAATCCGCCATTTTAAGGCATTGGATATTATTTTATCATCAATTCATTATTACACGACAAACTAAATATTAAGTTGAGATTTTCCTAATGAAGTATTTCTATTTGTGCACAAGAATTGATGATGTCACTGGTCAACATTTAAAATGGCTGCCTGCAATTGCAACTAGAAATGTGTCCATAAGACACGGATGCCCCCGCTATGCATGTTTGTCATGGTGAACATTTATACCAAGTTATTTTAAAATCCAATAAGTAATAACAAACTCACAGCCCAGACAAGAAAATTCTGGTTTTAGTAATAGTGACCTTGACCTTGGACGTACAGGCATGTGAATTGTACACAACACAACGCCTTTTCATAGTGAACATTTGTGCCAAATTATTTTGAAATCACTCTGTTAATAAGGAAGTTATAGCCAGTACAAGAAATTTCTATTTTTTGTAACAGTGACCTTGACCTTGGACCTACAGGCATGGGTGTTGTACGCAACACACCGCCTTGTCATGGTAAACATTTGTGCCAAGTTATTTTGAAATCCCTCCATTCATAAGGAATTTACAGCCCGGACAAGAAAATTCTATTTTTAGTAACAGTGACCTTGACCTTGGAACTACAGGCATGGGTATTGTACACAACACATCGTATTGATATATGATTTAATGAACATTTATACCAAGTTATTTTAAAATCCAATAAGAAATAACAATGTCACAGAGCAGACAAGCTTTTTATAACAAAATTCTATTTTTAGTAACAGTGACCTTGACCTTTGCACTTTAGGCATGGGTGTTGTACATGACACATCACCTTATCATGGTGAACATTTGTGCCAAGTTATTTTGAAATCCCTTCATTCATAAGGAACAAGAAAATTCTATTTTTAGTAACAGCTACCTTGACCTTGGACCTACAGGCATGTGTACTGAACGCGACACACCGTCTTGATATGGTGAACATTTATTCCAAGTTATTTTAAAATCCAATATGAAATAACAAAGTTACAGAGCAGAGAAGATTTTTCCAACAAAATTCTATTTTTAGTAACAGTGACCTTGACCTTGGACCTACAGGCATGGGTGTTGTACGCGACACACCGCCTTGTCATGGTAAACATTTGTGCCAAGTTATTTTGAAATCCCTCCATTTATAAGGAAGTTACAGCTCGGACAAGAAAATTCTATTTTTAGTAACAGTGACCTTGACCTTTGACCTTTAGGCATGGGTGTTGTCCATGACACACCGCCTTATCATGGTGAACATTGGTGCCATGTTATTTTGAAATCCCTTCATTCATAAGGAAGTTACAGCCTGGACAAGAAAATTCTATTTTTAGTAACAGCGACCTTGACCTTGGACCTACAGGCATGGGTATTGTACGCGACATACCGTCTTGATATGGTGAACATTTATACCAAGTTATTTTAAAATCCAATATGAAGTAACAAAGTTACAGAGCGGACAAGATTTTTCCAACAAAATTCTATTTTTAGTAACAGTGACCTTGACCTTGGACCTACAGGCATGGGTGTTGTACGCAACACACCGCCTTGTCATGGTAAACATTTGTGCCAAGTTATTTTGAAATCCCTCCATTCATAAGGAATTTACAGCCCGGACAAGAAAATTCTATTTTTAGTAACAGTGACCTTGACCTTGGAACTACAGGCATGGGTATTGTACGCGACACACCGTCTTGATATGGTGAACATTCATACCAAGTTATTTTAAAATCCAATAAGAAATAACAAAGTTACAGAGCGGACACGATTTTCGAACATACACACTGACACACTGACACACACACCCACCCACACACAGCCAGGGTGAACACTATATGCCCTTCCGCCATTACATGGCGGGGGCATAATAAAATGAGCAACTTAAGATAGCCATCTTTGAGCTATTTATGGTTTCATCTTTTCCATTTAACTGATGTTAGGGCAAAAAATTGCAGACCGTTGCAATCAAATTTATTTCAAATTTTCCGGAATTACCCTTAACAAGCGAATCAATATTTTATCGCTCTCGTCTGGGTATGGAAAACATTTGGGTTGTTTGAAGTTGTTGAAGTGTGTAAAGCCTAGGGCATCTTACTCACTAAAAATAACCCAAAAGTTTTTATTTCCTGATGAACGCAAAAATATTGATTTAAATCTCATATAAACACTCCCACATATTCTCAATTCTTACCAATTCTTACCACACGGTATGTACCCAGATAATGAGAATCGCGGATAATGATGGATTGTGAGTATAATAATAGATCGCCAGATCGAAGAAAACAGCATGGATAGGTTAGTTATTGTATGAATTTCATGTTATTGTGATCTAATACTAATCTTTTGCGAAAGATACATGTTACAATTAAGCAATGTCCTACCCTTCCTCTGATACCCATACATTTGGAATCGGCTGCCAGACAAAGTTAAAAACAGGAAAATGATCACGCAACATCCCAGATTTCTACAAAAAACTACCAATTATGCCCATTAAAAATAAATTAAAACGTGTTTTTTTGTACACGACACTGCTGTTATTAAAGCCCAAACATCGACAATCAATAAGCCACCCCGCTTTAGCTAGTATTATGAGTATATTCCTTAACAAACATCTTTTTTCTGAGGCACCTGAAGCAAATTAGATAACGGGGATTCGGTCGGTTAAAATGGGAAATTCAATTATTCATGAAATGGATAATGGTGGAGTTTTCGTGTTGCTCCTAATTTAAATGTTCAGATAATATTATTTTATTTTAATAACTCTTGTATATAGTTTTTTTGCTATCCACTATGATCATTACAAAAGATCTGTATCTTTTCATTGTATTTATGACCTTTTTGGTCGTAGCTGTAAATAAATTAAAGCGTTACCATGACAAATGGTATTGTACGGTGTTCCGTTAAGGCCATCGTTGTTTAGCCCTGTCGACGTTTTCGGCGAGAACACGAAACAACGATGCGAGATCGCGAAAAACAAGAGCACTTTGATGTGTATTATCTTCTAACACAATTTTCAAATATCCGGGTCTCATCTATACAGAATACTTAATTTTGCATGCTTTTATATACAATTGTAAATCGCAGATTCTGTCTTAAAGATAATATGAAGGTGTCGTGTTACATTTCACAGCGCAAAGAAAGGTATTAAAATATGAAAAAATATAATATAAACAACTGTAGAAGACTTGTAAACAAAGAATGAAACATGTAACATTCTTACACACTCAATGTTTCAAAGAGTAAATTTACATTTAAATAGAGTTTTTAAGCGTTACTCACGGCAACAAAATTCTCTCACACCAGATCATGACATGTACTAATTAGACTAAAATTTCTGCGAAATTCGCTCTTTTTCAGTCAATTATAAGTTTTGCATATTGGCACAATTAATATAAACCACAACTAATTCATGCTACTTAATTGATACAGTTTTTTAAACAGTAACTCAATCGGCAAAGGACGCCACTCTCAAAAGCGTTCTTATGTATAACGGTTGGCTCCCATTACGTGAATACGTATCTTAGACAATGTTAGACCAAATAGTAATTAACTAATGTATTAATCACCGCTAAATACCGGGTATTAATTGGTTTTGGGTTAGTTCTTAGTTGAAAAAAAAGTGAAATATGCATATCAGGAATCGCCACATTCAGAAAAAAACAGCCTCCCCACACAGTCAAGAAGAAGAGAGGGGGAGAGAGCATGGTTAATAAAATAATCAGTTTCAAAAAAGACACCACTAACAATAAACAAAAATGAAAACCCGAGGGGTTACCGCCTTGGAACGGTCAGTGGCAAATCAAATTGCCACTGGGGGTTTAAACCAGGTTCTAGGGTGCACCAACCTCACACTTGCCCCAACAGGTTCTCAAATCACAAAACAAGTACAAGTTGTCTTGGTGAAAAGACTCCAACCCACTTATCTGCTTAACAATGTTGCATGCAAAAGCACACAAACATATAAAACATAAGAAGCTAAGAGCATTGCAAAGCCGAAAGGGGTACTCAATGATCTTACCGAGACCAGAGCTCCTGGAGTAAAATCAGCAAGAACACGATGACAGGGATAAAAGAAACAAATCGAGTTTCTAGGTTCTTTTAAGAAAAGATTTCCCCAATAACCTTCATAAACTCTTAAACCCCTGCCACCGTCGTGTTGCGAACAGCCACTTTGATGACAAAGTGAATGACGGCATGCTTTTCCATAACAACTCCTACATGCAATATCACATGACATCATTGTGCAGTCTCATAGTTTGGCGTGGCTTTTGTTTTGGCTACGTCATGGACCAAATGTTTTCCAATTCAAAATCGTAGTGACAAGGTGAGCTTTTGTGATTTGTCCGGCGTCCGTCTATCCGTCCGTACACTTTTAATTTAAACGACATCTCCTCTTAAACCCCTGGGCCAAAGTTGATGAAACTTGCCACGGATGTTCCTTGCATGAAGCTCTTCCAAAGTTGTTCAAAGAAATCAATTCCATGCAGAACTCTGGTTGCCATGGCAACCTAAATGAAAAACTTTAAAAATCTTCTTGTCTGAAACCACAAGGCCTAGAGCTTAGATATTTGGCATTTATCACCCTCTAGTGGAACTCTACAAAGATTGTTCAATTTTTTTCCCCGGGGTCAAAATTGGCCCCGCCCATAGGGGTCACTTCATTTTACATAGACTTATATGGGAAATCTTAAAAAATCTTCTTCTCACAAACCACAATGCGTACAGCTTAGATATTTGGTAAGTAGCATTGTCTAATGGATGTCTACTAAATTTGTTCAAATAATGTCCCCTGGGCCAAAATCAGCCACGTCCTAGGGTTCTCTTGGTTTACATATACATGTAGTTATATAGGTAAAACATGAAAATCTTCTTCTTTAAAACCACAAGGTCTAGAGCCTTAATATTTGATATACAGCATAATCTAGTGGTCCTCTACCAAAATTGTTCAAACTATCCCCCTGGGGTCAAAAATGGCCCCGCCCCAGGGGTCACTTGTTTTATATAGACTTATATAGGGAAAACTTTAAAAATCTTCTTATCTAAAACCACAAGGCGTAGAACCTTGGTGTTTGGTATGTGTCATCATGTAGTGGTTCTCTATAAAAGTTGTTCAAATTATTCTCCTGGGTCAAAAATGGCTCCGCCCCGGGGGTCACTAGTTTTCTTACATAGTGTTATATAGTAAATCTTTAAAAAATCTTCTTCTCTGAAACTGTAAGGCATAGAGCTTAGATATTTGGTATAGAGCATCATCTAGTTACATTTTCTCCACAATAGCAGCTTAATTTTTTAAAATTTTTTGACTTGATTTTACCAAACTTGCACACAACTCTTGCAACCATTGAGCAGTTGTTGACAGGTGGGTAAACCAAGGGTCCTATGGACCCTCTTGTTTAATATAAGCACCAATTGATTTAAAGTGCTCCAGAACTTTTATTTCTCGTACATACACTCTATGTATTTTTCGAAAAAAGCTCTACACTGACAAGTTTTAAAGAGGTCACTATACATGTGAAGATAACTGCAAATATCTTCAAATATCAAAGTTTATGCAGATTAGGCATTCCATATTATTATATGCCAATCTACACATACTTATTTGATAATGTTTTACACACAAAGATTGTGGGAACTTTGTTCCTGTAGGAGCTGGTGGTGGTTGGGGGGATTAGGGCAATAAACTTCTACCCCACAGACACACCTTTATTGCATGGGGGAACAGTGTAGATCAAAATTAGCCGGCACATCCATGCAGTCTGATCAGGATCTACACTGTTTGCTTTTTGATTTATAATGTTGTTTCTGACCAAATAGCAAACAGTGCAGATCCTGATCAGACAGCAGGAATGTGCCAGCTGATCTGGATATACACTCGACACGCATGTCCACATATATAAACACGTAAACATTTATATGGAGTTAAGGAATAAACAAGAACAACAGAAGAAGACGTAATTAAATTTTATGAATATTTACATTTATTTATTATTAGTATTTTTAACAACTGTAAAAGCTGCTTATTTTATTAATTCTTTACTCCAAAGGTTTTATACATGTGACAAAACCTGTTATTTGGAGTAAAGGGTTAAACTGGTTTCTTCAATCTTTGCTAGACATCCATATAAATAAGTTAAAAAAAATAAAGAAAAAAAATATCGTAATTGTCTGAATATAAGCCACACTTTTTTTCCCAGAATTTGGCAGTAAAACGTTGGGAGTGCGGCTAATACACAGGTTTGGCTGCTTATACATTGCGCTAAGCCATTTTCATCTGTTCCATCAGGTTTAGGGGGGGTGCGGCTTATATATGAGTGTGGCTTATATTCGAACAATGACGGTAGTTAAAAATCTATCAAATGTGCTTCATTTATGAGTCTGATGAATCAATATCTACAATAATATCAAATTATTTTAGTGCACAACAACTTTCTGCACCCAATTGTATAAAAACTGGTTAAGTTTAACTGCACGGTTAAATATTTGTTTTGTTTTTTAACTTGGTTGCACATTCAAGTTATCTATTTTTTACTTTGGTGAAAAAATCAGCCAACATGCTTTCAATATAATAGCATTTTACACAATGTCAGAGTATTGTAAATCTTTTCTTATGGCACAAAAACAAGCACCCAAAGTACTGTGGCATCATATAATATCACAGGGATGGTTTTTTCGTGAAAAAAAAAGCAAATGGCATAATCATGCCAGCATAAATTCGCAAGTATATTTTTCTATTATGACATATTATTAAAAAGGTTTTAAATTTGCACATTCACCCAAGCATGAAACAGCGTAATTTTAACCCGCGAAAAATATAACGATATTAGAGTAACAAACAGATGGCAATATATGTAGCACAAATGTAGCAGATAAAGGGCTATTAGCTTCCTGTTGCGCCGTAGCTCTGTTTAGCACAGAAGGGTGTTTCTATCTACACAATGTCACAAAGAAGGATAGCTCAGGTAGCTGGTTTTATACTGAGCAGACTTCCAAACAGGAAATGCTGTATTACTGGGAATTTGGCAAGCACCTAAAAATAGAAAACAGCAGTGATCAACAACAACAACAACAACATTTTAGATCTTGATCTACTCTGGTTGCCCTTGTTATAAAACATGTAACTATGGAGTAAATGGTCATAAATACAAGGGCCCAAGATCATAAAACTAAATGTGGAGATCAGTCTCAAATCTCAAGCATCTGATTGGCTGAAATGGCGACCAGTCGCCATTTCAGCCAATCAGATCCTTGAGATTTGAGACTTATCTCAAAACTTATTTTTATGATCTTGGGCCAAGGAAACCATGATAGTCTTGATTTTCAAGATTATTATTAACAACTTGTTATGCAAACTCCTTGACAGCACAAGTAGTATGTATAAAGCACTCCATTATAATAACAGAACACTTTACTAAAGTTGCTATTATTCCTTTGGCCAAAATCATAAAACTAAATCAGAGACCAGTCTAAAATCTCAAGCATCTGATTGGCTGAAATGGCAACTGGTCTACTATCTAACGTTTTTGATATTGGGCTCATGTCTTGATTTGTATATTACCTCCAGCCGCATAGCGGCTGGGGGATATAGGAATGGTCTACATCCGTCCGTCTGTCTGTCCATCCGTCCCTCCGTCTGTCTGTTTGTCCATCCGTCCTTCAGTGCGCACACATTTCGTGTCCAGTCTATAACTTTTCAACCCTTAGAAGGAATTTTATGAAACTTTAGTAAAATTTTCTCCCCACCAAGACAACGTGCAGAACCCGTGTTCCAACCTGGCCGGCTCAAGGTCAATGTCACCAGTAGTGTTTGAAGATATGTACCATGTATTATGTCTCCGGTTCATATCTTCTGAACCCCTAGAAGGAATTTCATGAAACATTAGTGAAATGTTCTCCCCATGAAAACGACATGCAGAACCAATGTTCCAACCTGGCCGGCTTAAGGTCAAGGTCACCATTGGTGTTTGAAGATATGAACCATGTATTTCGTGTCCGGTTCATATCTTCTGAACCCCTAGAAGGAATTTCATGAAACTTTAGTCAAATGCTCAGCCTATGAAGACAATGTGCAGAACCCGCATTTCAACATGGCCAGCTCAAGGTCAAGGTTACCAGTGGTGAATATGAAGATTTGAACCATGAACTTCATGTCTGGTTCATATCTTCTGAACCCCTAGAAGGAATTTCATGAAACTTTAGTCAAATGCTCAGCCCATGATGACGATGTGCAGAACCCATGTTCCGACCTGGCCAGCACACGGTCAAGGTCACCAGTTTGAAGATTTGAACTATGTATTTTGTGTCTGGTTCATATCTTTTGAACCCCTGCAATGAATTTTATCAAACTTTAGCCGAATGTTCATTCCACCAAGATGATGTGCAGAACCCATGTTCCAACCTGGCCGGCTGAAGGTCAAGGTCACTAGTTCTCTTTAAAGGTTCATATTTAACCATGTCTTTCATATTTGCTCCATAACTTCCAAACTGCTGGAGATATATTTGTTAATTTGCAATTAAGCATCCATAACCTTTCCAACATTCCTGCATGCGGCGGGGGATATTGCTGTCATTCCGACTGCCATGTTTTGGAATGGCAACAGACCTAAATAATTTTCCCTTTCCTCCATAGATACACCTTTATTGCTTGGGCAAACAGTTTAGATTCAGATCACCCAGCACATCTGTGCCGTCTGATCAGGATCTAAACTGTTCACTTTTTGATTTGTTAGGTTATTTCAGACCAAAATGTGACCAGTGGAGATCATGTTTAGACAGCGCAGATGTGCCGGCTGATATGGATCAACACTGGTCACACATAGGCACAAATGTGTATTTAATTACTATTTATAGAGGAAAGAGTTCAAAGTTCCTAGGGGGTGCTGTTCACACTTTTGCTTGTAACAAAACCACTCCACAGAATACCAAACCAATCTTAATTATTTGTTTGTTACACCATGGAAGGGATTGATCTTAATAACTGTGGTATCATTTTCCTGTATTTCACGCAATGACAATTGTGCTAAATTTAAGCACAGACAAATTAAACAATTTAACAGTGTGTCTTTATGGAATAATACAATTGCGCAAATTCATACCCTCGCAAATTATTTATTTACATTATTTTCCACAAAAATTTGTCCCACAAATTAAATGATACTACTGTATTTGTTTGTTTCATACAGGCTTCATATCAAACCTATCCCAAATATGTATATCAATGGAACCTTTTCTTCCATATGCATGTCTTTAATACAAAAGCATGCAGTCTGTGGGTTTGTTCATTTGAGTAGCGTATGATACAAACCTACAGACTGCATACTGTCATTAAATTCCTGTTATTATATAACTTTCATGCTCAAAACAAAATTAAATACATATTATGCCATTATCCATGGGCACACAGTTTAGATCCAGATCAGATAGCTGGAATGTTTGCCAATGCAATAAAGATGTACTGTATACTGCTTAATATTGGCGGGGTCAAATTTTGGTGTGTTTGAAGTGTTTTAAATTGGCAAGGCCATAAATTGGTGCAAACAATCCAGAATACCAAAATTAAACCTTTAATAAAAAATGGCGGGTCTAAAACTGGTGTTAAGTTAAACACAGACCGTCAAAATGAAACTCTTGTAGAAAAAGTCTAGTTAAAAACAATATTCTGACTTTTGCAGCATACGTAAGTTGACTGACCGCGTTTATTTTCCAGATTTTGCTAATTGAAACTAATTTCATTACACTTATTTATAGCAAAATTGTTCACATTGCTTAAGTTCTTTCTTGTCTCAACGTACCCAATAATAGATTGTTTTTTGAATTGTGACATATTCTAATTATATTCTTTTTGTATCAAACTGAGAATACTGCGACATAATATGTGCTAGTGTATCATAGTTGTTTACCTTCTAGATATTAAAATGGCGGTGTGATGAATCGACAGTGATTTTAATTTGGCAGTGTTTGAAATTGGCGCAACTGACCCTGACCGCCAATATAGCCAAAATTAAAGCCCTGGCCAAAGTAAGTATTTATACAGTATCATAGGAGTATAGGGTCCCATATAACCTAATGATTCTAACAGTGTAGACCCTACATGGCATGAATGTTCCAGTTGAACTAGAACTACACTGTTCGTCTACACAATAAAGTTGTATCTATAGAGTAAAGCATTAATTGGTTAGCTTTCTCAAGAATTAACCCTTTCCTCCATATACATGCCTTTATGGCATGGGTGAACAGTGTAGATCCAGATCAGCCAGCACATCCATGACATCGGATCAGGATCTGCACTGTTCACATTATGATTTGTTAGGTTCTGACCAAAATGCAACCAGTGCAGAAAATTATCAGACGGCATGGATGTGCCAGCTGATCTAGATCTACACTTGTCGAAGATGTGTAAAAATGCATATATATCCTTTCCACGACCATAACATATTTAAATGTGACAAAATTTTGATTTCTCAAAACCCGACCCTGTTTTACTGGAGGACGCCCGAAACGTATTTATACGTATCCAAAAAATCGAGTTTCAAACCCGACCCTGTTTCTTCTTAGGAAACCCGTAGATTTTTATTATTTTTATTAAAAAGTGTCCTTATTTTGGTTGCTATTTAGAAGAACACGGAATCATTGATCAGTATTTTTACACTATAAGTCCTTTGAATGCATTGCATATTTGCTCTCAAATATCATATAGTAAGAAATTGTTTACTTGTGACTTAGATAATTGGATAAAATATTAGTAATTTTAAAAAGTTCAATTTTAAGAAAAACAAGAAGCACCGCAATGCCACAAAACCAGGTTTTCAATGACCAAGTATTGATGTTACAGGAATTATGAAGAAAAGATTACGGTCAACACAAAATGTACAAACAGAGAAAGTTGATTCAATAGGTAAAAATAAAATATATCGCTATACATTTTAAGTTTAGCATCAATATATCACAGGTTATCAAGTAATTACATGGAAACTGAATTTTTATTTTTGGAAACAGTGACCTTTACCTTAATAACAGTCACCTGGGTAGAAATCCTTAGCTTCCTCTTGATATAAGGTACCAATACACCAAGTATTGCATCAATAGGCCAAAGTAAACTCAAGTTATTGAGCAGAAACTGAATTTCTATTTTTAGCAATGGTGACCTTGACCTTGACATAGACATCTGGGTAGCAATCTCAAGCTACAACTTGATATAAGCTACACACACACAAAATTTGGTATCAATAGGCCAAAGCAAACTCAAGTCATTGAGCAGAAACTGAATTTCTATTTTTAGCAACAGTGACCTTAACCTTGACCACAGACATCTGGGAAGCATCCCAAGCGACCTCTTGATATAAGCTACCCACACACCAAGTTTGGCATCAATAGGCCAAAGCAAACTCAAGTTAATCACCTGAAACCAAATTTCTATGTTTAGTAACGGTGACCATTTGACGGATCGACCTTAAAAGCAATCCCAATCAAGCTCTCCACCTGTTCTAAATATACAGCAAGTTTCATGTCAATACCATGAATGGAACTCAAGTTAATTGCCGGAAACCAAATTTTTATTTTAAGTAACTGTGACCTTGACCTTTGACAGATCGACCCCAAAAGCAATATATTTACACTTTCACTTCGTCCTCTACGATGAAGTCTTTTTAATCCAACGAATCATAATTTCCGATGGTAAACAGTGTGACGTAATAATTTGAAAGGTGTGGCTACAGTAGAACCGTTCACATTTTATTAGACGTTGCACAATGTGTAGACGTGTGATGTCGCCAAGCACGCAAGTTTTGCCACGAGTTGCTGCTAACAAGAGGGCCAATTGGCCCTAAATCGCTCACCTGATTCTTAGAGACATGAAAGGTAGAATAGAACACTTTGGCTCTTTCAAGGGCCATAACTCTGGAACACAATATGGAATCTAGCCAGTTCAAGAAAGGAACCAAGATCTTATAGTAACTCAAGTATTGTACAAGTCTGTTTGAATTCAAATAAAGAATGAAGCTGCTACAACAGCTGAACCTTGACCATTGACAGATCGACCCCAAAAGCAATCCCAAGCGAGCTCTCCACCTGATCTTACTATACACTAAGTTTCATGTCAATACCATGAATGGAACTCAAGTTAATCGCTGGAAACCAAATTTCTATTTTTAGTAATGGTGACCTTGACCTTTGATGGATCGACCCCAAAAGCAATCCCAAGCGAGCTCTCCACCTGTTCTTACTATACACTAAGTTTCATGTCAATACCATGAATGGAACTCAAGTTAATCGCCGGAAACCAAATTTCTATTTTTAGTAATGGTGACATTTACCTTTGACGGATCGACCCCAAAAGCAATCCCAAGCGAGCTCTCCACCTGTTCTTACTATACACAAAGTTTCATGTCAATACCATGAACGGTACTCAAGTTAATCACCGGAAACCAAAAGTTGACGCCCGCCCGCCGACTTCAGCATTACAAAAATCTTATTACAAGTGTTGCTGTTTCTTCATCTTTCATTGTCAAAATAAAAAAGTGGCTCCAAAACAGTTATTCATTTTTTAAAAAAATACCTATATCTACCTAGTAATTACTTAACTAGATGGGTGTTCAGTAAAACACTTGTGTCGCCCTCTGGTGTTATGTCGGAATAAAAATGCAAGTACAAAAAAGGGGCATATCTCCATCAAAGAATTTGGCATCATCATGAGCTTGTTGTCATAAGCAATATAATTTGAAAGTTTGATGTAAAAATATTAAGAAATGACAAAGTTATAGCCAACGTTAAGTTTTCATGTAAAAATCCAAGTACAAAAAGGGGCATAACTCCATCAAATGTGACCTTGACCTTGAGAATTTGGCATCATCTTGAGCGTGTTGTCATAAAACAATATAATTTGAAAGTTTGATGAAAAAATATTAAGAAATGACAAAATTATAGCCAACATTAAGATATTGTGTAAAAATCCAAGTACAAAAAGGGGCATAACTCCACCAAATGTGACCTTGACATTGAGAATTGGCATCATCTCAAGCGTGTTGTCATAAGCAATATAATTTGAAAGTTTGATAAAGAGATATTAAGAAATGGCAGTTATAGCCAACGTTAACTTTTCGTGACGGACTGACGGACGGACGGACAAAGCGGTCCCTATGTATCGCCATTTCTTTGAAAGGGTGATTCAAAAATGACATTTTTTGCAATGTCATAAAAATTAATGACTGTTAATCAGATAATTGATTTACGGAATTTTCCGTTACAGTCTTCCAGCAATAAACCGAATTTTTTGGTTTGGTTTCTCTCATTACGTAAAACAGCATTGAGATTCGGGATTTTAACGCACTATTCTTGATATGCATATTCCACCTTTTTTTACAAAAGAAAGACTGTAACGTTAGATAACGTGTTTTACAGTGTTTTTATGTTTTAATCGGGTTTCTTACCATGTTAAAATTTCTGAATTTCATTAAAAGGTAGAATACCAGTTAAGGACAAAAGCGTATATGCTTTATTCAAACATACGCTTATCAATGGGAACTAAAATAAATTACGCAGATTTATGTTATGGGTATAAAAATCGTGAAAAAAGCATACGTTTTGGGCGTCCTCCAGTAAAACAGGGTCGGGTTTTGAGAAGTCAAAGTTTTGTCACGTTTAAATACGTTATTGACGTCTGTCCAGAAAACAGGGTCGAGCGTGGAAAGGATATAGAGGAAAGGGCTAATATATCGAATACGTTACCTCTGCTTTGTACATTTTGATAAGACCTGTGTTCACTTTCTCCCAGTTTGGAACCGCACTGATATTCCACAGCTGATTTGAATGCTCAGCAAACGGCCCAGTCTTTACCTAAAAATATCACAAGCGTCAAACTTTGAACACATCACTATTGTTTTAATAAATATATAATCATCAAATTTGCCAAACAATGACACATCTACTGGGTAATGACTGTTTCATTAACAACTTGCCATTCTTAACACTTATAAGTAAAAGATTCCTGTGAAGAAATATTGAATTGTTAAATAATAAAATTATGAAAAAGTTCGTTTGAAAATGTTAATTATTGATAAGTGACAGTGCAGTGTAATGAAGGTCAATTAATAGGTGAATTGTTAAATAAAAAATTATGGAAAAGTTTGCTCCTTTGTTAGAAATGTAAATTAATGACAAGTGACAGTTCATTGTAACAGGTCAATTAACTGTTGGTTCTTGTGCACTGCACTCCATCTCAAATTCCTTTGTAACAGTTTCAAATCAGTTATTAGAATCAGTTTATCAGATTAAACCTTTACTCCATTGATATGGCTGTTACCTCATTGTGCAACCCGTGTAGATCCAGATCATCCTGCTAATTTGTGTATTCTAATCTGGATCTACACTGCTTGTTTTTTTACACAAATAATAAAGAATCTAAAAGCCAGGTGAGGCAGATCTGGATCTACAGTGTTTGCCCCTGCCATAAAAAATGAAGGTGGAGGATGGGGTTAACCCTTTCCTGTACAGATACACCTTTATTGCTAGGGCGAACAGTTTAGATCCAGATCAGCCAGCACATCCGTGCCGTCTGATTAGGATCTAAACTGTTTGCTTATTGATTCATAAGGTTATTTCTGACAAAAATGCGACCAGTACAGATCCTGATCAGACGGCACGGATGTGCCGGCTCAACAGGATCTACACTGGTCGCACTCGCGTAAAAATGCGTACATATCCAGGAAAGGGTTAATGAAAATAGAGAGGGAATTCCAAGCTAAAAATTAACATGGCAGTCTGAAAGTCAGCAATATCTCCAGCTGCATGATAGAATGTTGAAAAGGTTATGGATGCTTAAAAGAAAATGTGAAGTTAAAATCTGTTTAGTTTTTGTATATGCAACTTTTCAACACTGGGCTTACCCATATTTATTGAGACAGTCCATGAGAGGAAATGACCTGTGTTTACTTACATCATTACTTGTTTGGCTTGTCACTCAATGTTGCCATGTTGCAAAAACTTTTGACCTTCACTTGTGACTTTGACCTTAAGCAGCACATTTGATACATAATCTCTGCACATTGTCTCAATGAGGTTAACATTTGACCTAAGTTTCATGAAATTCTTTCAAGGGGTTAAAAAGTTACGAAATTGACAGGAAATACTAGGCTCAAACCTTTGACCCTACTTGTGACCTTGGCCTTGAACCAGCACATTGGAAACATAGATTCTGCATATCACCTCAATAGGTAATATTTGATCCAAGTTTCACGAAATTCCTTCCAGGGGTTCAGAAGATATGGACAGGACACAAAGTACATGTACATGTTTCAAACCTTGGTGTACTGGTGACAATGACCTTGAGCTGGCCAAGTTGGAACATGGGTTCTACACATCGTCTTGATGGGCTGAACATTTGACCAGTTTCATGACATTCCTACCAGGGGTTTAAAAGATATGAACCGGACACGAAATACATGGTTCAAATCTTCAAACACCACTGGTGACCTTGACCTAGAGCCGGCCATGTTGGAACATGGGTTCTGGACGTCTCTTGATGGGGAGAACCTTTTAATAAAGTTTAATGAAATTCCTTGTAGGCCGTCTGATAAGAATCTGCACTGGTTGCATTTTGGTCAGAAATAACCTAATGAATCAAAAATCACAGTTTAGATCCTGATCAGATGGCATGTATGTGCTGGCTGATCTGGATCTAAACTGTTTGGCCACGCAATAAAGGTGTGTCTATGGAGGAAAGGGTTTATCAGATTGATTGAAATTGTCACAATTGGGGCACTTCACGGGAAAAGGTACCTTCGGACATTTGACATCAATCCGTAAAATGACGTCATAAAGTTCAACAGATGACATTAATTATTATGCATTTCGCGGGAAAAATATCATTTTCTTGTCAAAATGTGTAACAAAATTCTTTTTTGGTTAGATGAAAATAATAGATAGTTGTAATTTTATTCTAAATATAACAACAAAATATGTCACAAAATATGTTCAAAGGTACCTTTTCCCGTGGCGTGCCCCCATTGATATTACCTGATTAATGTACTTTACACAGCTCAGAAACAAGAAGTCTTTGGCAAAGTGTTCGTAGATCTCTGGCTTAATGAAAGACTTCGGTTGTATTCTCGGATGACCTGCAAGGACACAAATAAATCAAATGGAATTAAAAATCGAACTATTTATTTAACAATTTCCTCCATATACATGCCTTTATGGCATTGGTGAGCAGAATAGATTCAGATCCGCTGGCACATCTGCAGGATCTGCACTGTTCGCTTTTTGATATATTAGGTTATTGAACAATAGGCAAGCAGTGCAGATCCTGATCATACAGCACATATTTGAAAGCTGATCTGTTTCTACACTGTTCACCAATGCAATAAAAACATGCATATGGAAGAAAGGGTTAAAAGCTTATAATGGGACATCTTCATGTTTTGTGTAGAATTGTAATTTTTATCCCACTTTTTTTCAGTATTGTGTTTAACTTCATGGGATATGGCAGTTATCCCATGGCAAACAGTTTTCCCATGCAAAACAATGAAGATCCAGCCAGCACATTCTGATCAGGGTTGACACTGTTCACTTTTGATTCATTAGGTTATTTTTGGTCAAGAAGCAAACAATGAAGATCCTGATCAGATGGCCCAAATATGATAGCTGGAGTAAAGTTTAACAAAAATTTAAAACATCTGATATTTTGCAACTGAATAGCTCTATTTCATACCTATGCAATGATATAATTCAGCATGGTACCTTCCCCCATCCCCACTTTTGATCATGATTCTTTGACATACTACAAATTTCGATTTCAATTGAATTTTGATCCAGTGAGCAACCTCTGTAAACACCTGTTGCACTGCAGCACTTCACAAGACGCACACCATGTTTTTGGTCATGCCACGACTGTTAGAACTGCCGTTCCAATCAAAAGACACTGTATTTTACTTCCAAATTAGGTTTTGCTGTCAATCAATTTTTTGTTGCTGTTTGTTCATTCCCCTTGCGATGTATAAACAATAACAGAAGGTGTAGCTTAAAGTAGGGCAACCTAAAGGCATGATTAACAAAGAACAATGTTCTGTCAACTATAATTTCCCCCGCTACTTCTCAACGAAAATATCAGTCGCCGCATATTGTGTTAGATTTTTTTGGTTGCAAGCCAAAATCTAACTGAAATCAAACTTGTAGTACGGCCGAAAAAAATAAATTGTTAGATTCTCATCCGGATTTTGGGAAAAAAAGGGGCAGGAGGACACTTTTTATTTTCTTTTTTGTATTTACGAAATACCTGAGAATAGAAGTAAAAACTAACAAAAGTAGCAGGTTGTTGCCTATCCTTGCTTGAAAAGCCAAACCAGTCTTTAATAATAACACCATAGCTTTGGGTAAGCCAAATTGAAATGATGAACATTTTGTGTTATTCTTGCTGTACATGTTTTTTTTTTACTTTATAATCTAAGCATCAGTATCTGGGATGGTCTAAAACCCCTTTCTATCCGGAACAGAATTTGTTCCGATTTTTTTACCAATACATTTTTTGGGGGCGGGTGGTTTTGGACAGGGGTAGTGGGGATGAGAATCTAAAATATTTTTCTATTGCCTAAAAGATAGTTTGCAGTATATCACAAATAGAGGGTATTTGTTTTTACCCATGTAAGATAGAAATATATTTCACCGAGTGAGCTCCAGAATTTGTTTTTACAAAAGTGGCATAACCACTTCGTCTTATACCCAAACTAATTACATCATATACCTAAACTTTAACTTGTTTTCTACATGTTCCCATAAGGAATATTGTGTGCTTATGGGCACAAATGTAAGACTAGATGGGTGTTCAGTTTAACACTTGTGTTGCCCTCAGGTGATGTCGGAATAAAAATGCATGTAAAAAATGGGGCATAACATCATCAAATGTGACCTTGACCTCAAAAGTTTTGCATCACCACAACATTGTTGTCATAAGCAATATTATTTGAAAGTTTCATGAAGAAAAATTAAGAAATGGCAAAGTTATAGCTAGAGATGTAACGATTATCGATTAAAATCACTTAATCGTCTATGAATGCCTTTTCGATTTGATAATCGATGTCATTCCCTCATAATCGATTTATATTGATGTTCACCACTGTCAGTTAAGTACAGCATAATAAGGCATATTGTAGTCATTTATTTGTACAAGTCATAAATTTTGTTGACCTTGTAGGTATTTTTTTCCATTTACAACCTGTTTTGGGGGTTGCAGGGATTCAAATAGGTGCAGATTTTTGCATTTTGATGCACACAAATTTGATTTGTTCCACTTTTGACTAGATATATTTTTTGCAAAGCATTTTTCTTTCATCCTATTTTCATTCAATGTTAAGTACATGAAAAAAAAATTGAAAGATGTTGTATTTCATCTTTAAAACTCCAAATTTTATGTTAAAAGTGGCAGCAAGCATACAACAGTAAGGGGTATTTTTGTAAGCTACTACCATTTTGTGAATGATACACTAAGCTGTTTCATAAATTGAGGCAAATGATTCCAGCCAATGATTGTTCATGATTTGCAACCAATATCCCAATACTATGATTATGTCTGAAATTGTTAGCAAATAAAGGTTCAAGTTAAAGGGTGTAGTTGTCTCTTGAATAGTGATTATTTAAAATACTTTACTACCAAATGGGATTACATCTGTATGTGATGCTATCCTAATTTACAAATGCATTAACAATTGAACATGTTCAGTCATCAATCCAAAATCATGTTGATGCACTTTCATACTGAATTCTATTAGTCTAAGAATTCTGCTTCAACTTTGAAACAAAACTAGCATGGAAATTTTACCAGCAGAATTTAAAGTACTTAGTTAATGTATTTTTGTTCTTGATTTCTTGCAGAAAAAAAAGAAAGCACTGTATTATTTTGATCATACTTTACAATGCCTTTGAAATTGCAGCTTGCTGCTTAAGGTCACAGTGTATTTGTAGTCCCTTACTTCATTAACCCCAAAAATAGGGCAAAACATTCATGTCACACAACATAGCACCCAGACTAACCTACTGTAGATTTTGAAGTTAACATTATAGCTGTACAAGAATGTAGGTTCTGTTATTTACATAATGACTGTATAGCGTTTAATTGAATGATTGATTCTCTCAATTGTCTTATTTACATTTAAAGTAGCTAGTTTATAGAACATAATTAAACATTAAAGGTGCATAGCAAAACACAGGCATTAACCTTCAAAGCCTGTGTCAAAGTTTTCGATTATTTTCCGATTTAAATAGATTTCTTCTGGGAATTTCGATTCGATAATCGATTATGATATTTGTCCGATTCTGCAACACTAGTTATAGCCAATGTTAAGTTTTTGTGTCAAAATCCAAGTATAAAAAGGAGCATAACTCCATCAAATGTGTCCTAGATCTTAAAAATTTGGCAATGTCTCATGCGTGTTGTCATAAGCAATATAATTTGAATGTTGATGAAGAAATATTAAGAAATTGCAAAGTTATAGCCAACGTTTTGTTTTTGTGATGGACTGACGGAAAGACGGACCGACGGATTGTATCACCTTTTCTTTGAAAGAAAAACTTCAGTGAAAACAAAAATGATAACCCTCAGTTTTGAAATGTAAAATGATAATCCACAGTTTCAAAACAGTAGAATATCACATTTATTTCACTGAGAAAACTCGATAATTCACTGCAAAGCTAATTTAAATTAAAACAGTATACCAATAAGCTGTGATGAGCCCCAAATAAAGGGAATGAACTGATGATCATCTAGGGCCCAAACTCCCTGACTTCCAGCTGGCTCCATACGATATGTCAGTTGGAGTTTTCTGCATAACATTAAATATCTGAAAAAGAATAGGCCATCTTTATCCCTCCATAAATATGGATTTTTACGTATCTGCGACCAGTGTAGGTCCAGATTAGCCGGCACATCCGTGCCATCTTATCAGGATCTGCACTGGTCACTTTTTGGTCAGAAATAGCCTAATAAATGAAATAGCGAACAGTGCAGATCCTGATAAGACGACACGTTTGTGCCGGCTGATTTGGATCTACACAGTTCGCCCATGCCATAAAGGTGTGTCTATGGAGGAAAGGGTTATTATTTAACCCTTTACTACATGGGTAATGCTGGAACAACTGTGCTGTCTGATCAGGATCTACACTTTTCACTATTTTATTCATATGAATACTTCTGACCAAGAAGCATCCAGTTTAGATCCAGATTAGATGCACAGGTGTACTGGCTGAATTGGATCTACACTGGTCACGCATGCAAAAAAGCACATATATGGAGAAAAGGGTTAATATCGCATACCGGGTATATATTACTACATTTGCAATGCTTACATTCCGGCAAACTCAAACAGGGTATCGCATGTATATTACTACATTTGCAATGCTTACATTCCGGCAAACTCAAACAGGGTATCGCATGTATATTACTACATTTGCAATGCTTACATTCCGGCAAACTCAAACAGGGTATCGCATGTATATTATTACTACATTTGCAATGCTTACATTCCGGCAAACTCAATCATGGTATCGCATGTATATTACTACATTTTAGCCCTTTACTTAATATATATACATGTTTTAATGAATGTGCGAACAGTGTAGATCAAGATCAACTAGCCAACTGGCACATTCATGCCGTCTGATCAGGATCTGCACTGTTCACTTTTTGGTCAGAAATAGCAAAATTAATTTTAAAAAAGCAAACAGTGTAGATCCTAATCAATTGGAATGGATCTGCTGATTGATCTGGATCTACACTGTTTGCCAAGGCAATAAAGGTGTATCTAAGGAGTAAAGTGTCCATGGCAAAATCTACCGACCATGAACACTCTTCTCCATTTTAAAGGTCCAAGTGATCTTTATTAACCCTTTCCTCCATATATATGCATTTTTACACATGTGCGACCAGTGTAGATCCATATCAGCAGGCACATCCATGCAATCTGATCAGGATCTGCACTGGTCGCATTTTGGTCAGAAATAACCTAATGAATAACAAGAGGGCCATGACGGCCCTATATCGCTCACCTGAGTACAAAAGTACTCTCAGCTTGTGGTTTCAGACAAGAAGATTTTTAAAGTTTTTCCTATACAAGTCTATATAAAATGAAGTGACCCCTGGGGCGGGGCCAATTTTGACCCCAGGGAAATAATTTGAACAAACTTTGTAGAGTTCTACTAGAGGATGCTAAATGCCTAATATCTAAGCTCTAGGCCTTGTGGTTTCAGACAAGAAGATTTTTAAAGTTTTTGCTATATAAGTCTATGTAAAATGAAGTGACCCCTGGGGCGGGGCCAATTTTGACCCCAGGGAAATAATTTGAACAATCTTTGTAGAGTTCCACTAGAGGGTGCTAAATGCCAAATATCTTAGCTCTAGGCCTTGTGGTTTCAGACAAGAAGATTTTTAAAGTTTTTCCTATATAAGTCTATGCAAAATGAAGTGACCCCTAGAGCGGGGCCAATTTTGACCCCAGGGAAATAATTTGAACAAACTTTGTAGAGTTCCACTAGAGGATGCTTAATGCCAAATATGTAAGCTCTAGGCCTTGTGGTTTCAGACAAGAAGATTTTTAAAGTTTTTCCTATATAAGTCTATGTCAAATGAAGTGACCCCTGGGGCGGGGCCAATTTTGACCCCAGGGAAATAATTTGAACAATCTTTGTAGAGTTCCACTAGAGGGTGCTAAATGCCAAATATCTAAGCTCTAGGCCTTGTGGTTTCAGACAAGAAGATTTTTTAAGTTTTTCCTATATAAGTCTATGCAAAATGAAGTGACCCCTAGAGCGGGGCCAATTTTGACCCCAGGGAAATAATTTGAACAAACTTTGTAGAGTTCCACTAGAGGATGCTAAATGCCAAATATCTAAGCTCTAGGCCTTGGGGTTTCAGACAAGAAGATTTTTTAAGTTTTTCCTATATAAGTCTATGTCAAATGAAGTGACCCCTGGGGTGGGGCCAATTTTGACCCCAGGGAAATAATTTGAACAATCTTTGTAGAGTTCCACTAGAGGGTGCTAAATGCCAAATATCTAAGCTCTAGGCCTTGTGGTTTCAGACAAGAAGATTTTTAAGTTTTTCCTATATAAGTCTATGCAAAATGAAGTGACCCCTGGGGCGGGGCCAATTTTGACCCCAGGGAAATAATTTGAACAAACTTTGTAGAGTTCTACTAGAGGATGCTAAATGCCAAATATCTAAGCTCTAGGCCTTGTGGTTTCAGACAAGAAGATTTTTAAAGTTTTTCCTATATAAGTCTATGTCAAATGAACTGACCCCTGGGGCGGGGCCAATTTTGACCCCAGGGCTATAATTTGAACAATCTTGGTAGAGGACCACTATGTGATGCTACACAGCAAATATCAAAGTTCTAGGCCTTACGGTTTCAGAGAAGAAGATTTTTTAAAATTTCATGTTCAAAATCTATTTTTAACCTCTGTGACCTAGATAGGCAATGGACTGGAACCATTTGAACAATTTTGGTAAAGCTTCATGCAGGTAACATTCCTGCCAAGTTTAAGCAAGATTGGCCCAGGAGTTCAGGAGAAGAAGTCGTTTGAAGAAAAAGTTGACGACGCACGCACGCACGGACGGACGACGGACGACGGACATCAGGCGATCACAAAAGCTCACCATGAGCACTTCGTGCTCAGGTGAGCTAAAAAGCGGACAGTTTATATCCTGCCAGCTGATCTGGATCTAAACTGTTCGCCCATGCAATCAAGGTGTATCTATGGAGGAAAGTGTTAACCCTTCAGAAATCAATTTCCTTTGTAAGAACATGATCTAATTATTGATCAATCAAGTATTTTAAAGTAGAGGTCAACATGAACTTGACCTTTGACCTCAAAATCAAAATGTGTCATCTAAATGTCATGAAAATCCAACCTACAACATTTAAAAAACTTCCCGAGTTATTCATCAGACAATTTTTTCTGCATTAAGGGGGTCACCCTTACCTTGAACTTTGACCTTTTTTAACCTCAAAAACAATCTGGTTATTTGCTTTTCATGACCAATAAATGTAGCAAGTTTCTCTATTTATTGATCAGGAAAGAGTTTTGCATAACTTTGACTTCTGGAATGTTGACCCCAAAATCAATAGGGGTCATCTACTAGTCATATCCAACCATAATACCAGTACATGTACCATTTGATGCTCTAGGCCCAAGCATTTTTTAGTTATTGATCCGGCAGAGATTTTGTCAGTATTTAATATCACAGAAACTTTTAACCTGTCTACATTATGATTTTCCTTTTTATTTTTTTTCTGGCAAGGCTTTTTATGGCAATAAAGGTGATTTAAACATTTGCTTTTTTAGTGCTATCCATAGTTTTAAGGTTGTTTTCTTGGAGAAGATATCAAGTGATATACAGGGGTTGCCAAGGTTATAAAAGGCATATTTGTGAAGTAAAGGGTTTAAGTCCTAGAAAAGTGCAATAGGAGTGAAAGTATTTCTATATAAGGGTTGTTTTGAAGAAAATGTAAATGGAAAGTTTTTCTAATTCAGGAGTGTTTTTGAAGAAAATGTAAATGGAAAGTTTTTCTTAATGAGGGGAAATTTTGCAATTAAATCTTAATGAGGGGAAATTTTGCAATTAAACAAATGGAAAGTTTTTGTTTTAAGTGAAATTCAAAACATCTACGGAAAACTTCACTGACTGACTAAATGATTCACAGCTAACGACTAGGTGCTTCTCTTAACATGTTTACATAAACAAATCTCAAATAACTTGGTATATTGTGTTTATATGCATTTAAAATCGAGTCTCAGGTCATATGATTGTTTCACCCTTTTCTCCAAAGAATATTGCTGTTATCCATGGATAAAAAGTGTTAATCCAGATTAGCCAGCACATCTGTGTCATCAGAACAGGGCTGAAGGTTATAAAGCTGAGTTTGGAAACCAGTCTCAAATCTCAAGCATCTGATTGGCTGAAATGGCGACCAGTCGCCATTTCAGCCAATCAGATGCTTGAGATTTGAGACTGGTTTCCATGCTCAGTTTTATAACCTTGGCACCAGGTTCTACACTGTTTGCTTCTTGATTCCTTAGGTTATTTCTGAACAATATGCAACCAGTGTAGAATGTGATCAGACATTATGGCTGTGCTAACTAATCTGGAACTAAAATGTTTGCACATTCCATAAATCCTGGATATTATATTATTATTATTATTATTATTACTATTATTATTATTATAATTTATAAGTTTTTATAATGCTTCAAATTCTTGAAGAAAAACAACTTAAAATATTGTTTAAAAAAAAAACAAACTTAAAGCCCCAGTCCTAAACTTAGGTAAGAATATACTATTGAAAAATCATATCTGTCCATATAGACTCCAATAGGGGGCGTCCGTGGCCAAGTGGTTAAGGTTTCCGACTGACAATCACTTGCCCTTCACCGCTGTGAGTTCGAGACCTACCAGGGTCAAGATCTTTCATGTGAGGAAGCTAACCAGCTAGCTTGCGGAACGTCGGTGGTTCTACCCAGGTGCCTGCTCGAGCCTGAAAATTGCCCGGAGGGGCACCTGGGGTCTTCCTCCACCACGGAAAAGCTGGTATGTCCACACCATAATGTCCTCGTACAGAGGCGGGAGGGACATAAAACTGGGAAGTAACAACAACAACAACAACAATAGACTCCAATATTTAAACTCTCTTACAGAACACAAAAGGTCCGATCGAATTCTTTATTAAATTATCGTTAACAGATTTTTAAGAAGCTAAATATAATCGAGGTATATTTAGCACCGATTTTTGATGAAGATACCACTTCATGCGCGATCTGGAATTCTGTGACGTTTCGGAAATCCTACTTTCGCTTTTAGTCATGCAGACCAAATTTATTTTAGTAAATTAAAATTTTATTAGCCCGAACTAATGCTGCAAATTTGTGCCTATAGTTCCAAATACATGTAATATTTCATACAAGAACAGGTTAAATTGAAGTAATGCCGCTTTAATAACCATATGTGTATCTCTATAGTTTTATCTAAACTTTCATTATTTATATTATGTTTACAAATTTCCTGCTGCCCCAATGTCTAAAACTTGCCTACACTCCTGATATGAAGTCAAGGGATACATGTCTCCAAAACAAACTGGGTACATCTCTTCTCTCTGTTCACTTTTAGATTCAATAGGTTATTTCTGAAGAAGTTAACAGTGTAGATCCAGATTAGATGGTGTGGATATCGTATGGATCAATTATTTGGGACCCATACCTTGTAAAAGACATTAACTCTATAGAAAAGATTCAACGTCACGCAGTGAGGTTCATTACCAGGGACTACACGGCTGCTGCATCCAAAGAATGTTAAAGAAGCTCAACCTTGATTTGCTACAGCAGCACAAGAAGAACGCAAGGTTAGTCTCCCTCTTCAACATACTTTAGGGGTATGGTGCCGGACATTGACAAAGCAAGTTACTTGACACTAAACACCAATAAAATGCAAAATTATCACAAAAATTAACCCAAACAGTGAAAATGTTAATATTGAAAAAAAGTTTTGCGTTAACCATTTGAACTGTTTCAAAACAAAAAATTCCAAAACCTAATAATAAAACAAAAGAGCCATATGGCAGTATCGTTCACCAGAAAGTGTAGATCCAGATCAGCAGGCACATCTGTACCATCTGAACTGGATCTACACTGTTTGCTTTTTTATTCGTTAGGGTTTATCTGACCAATGCAACCAGTACAAATCCTGATCAGACGGCACCAATGTGCCAGCTCTGGTGAGGTAAAAACTCATTCTTTGTCAATTCACAAGACGTCCTAGAAGACACCGCCGCATGTGCCAGTTAAGAGCTTCAAGTCAGTTCTCACAGGTCGAACTGACCACATAGCAGTCCCCCGACACCAGATACAGATATGCCAGGTGATCTGTTTCTATGCTAGTCACACATGCAATAAAAACAGTCTAATCAGTTTACAAAGGCCACTCAGGAGAAAACACTATAGTGGTCTTTAAAGGCAAGTGGTTTTTGTTTATTTGTGAAAGACTAGTGTTCTTTAACTCTTTCAGTGAGAAAAATAAAATTTGGTCTTTATTCACATGTGGTCTTTGTTTACAGGACGTCATTAGAACAGGTTATATGCAGGTATATGGTGTTAAGGGTTAAGAAAAACTAGAATGTGTCCTCTGTCACTATAACAACAACATTTGTAATCACAAAGGGCCATAACTGTGGTAAAAATGGCTGCAGGAAAAAATACTTTCTTTCAGATCATTTACACATACTTCTTGATCATCTGTGCAAGTTTGAAAGAAATCCACCTGATAATTAAGGAGGAGTTGATGCAACAAGATTTGGAGGACAGACAGATGTATAACGAGTACAACTCTATAAGCCTCCCACTTTGTGGGGGCATAAAAAAAGTTTCCTTTTTCTATATTGCTGTACTACACTTCTGGGGATGTGAGGTTTACTGACCTTGCAAACACACACAGCACAACACCCTCAGCATCAGATTCTGTTAATAGTCCGATTTTGTAGAAACAAAACAAGAAGGCTGCAAATGCCAGCTCATGACCTGAAAAAATACATGTTGATCTTTGACACTTATATATTTACAATCTTGCAATGTTTTCCAGAAGAGCTCGTAATTCGTTTTTGGAAAGCCTGAAAGTGTCATCAGCTTTCTTTGTTAAATTACTGAATGCCACTTCTGGCTTTCAAAAGACACCATCTGCTGGCTTATTAGGGTCAACTGACTTTGTTTCATATTTCGGTGAAGCAGCACTGTATTCTGGCAGCAATATTAACAAATGCAAATGTATTCAAGATGATTGTAACTACAAAATCAATAATTAAGAGATACAGAACTAGATGGGTGTTCAGTTGACACTTGTGTCGCCCTCTGGTGCTTTGTCAGAATAAAAAATCCAAGTACAAAAAGAGGCATAACTCCATGAAATGTGATTTTGACCTAAAGATATCATCTCAAGCATGTTGTCATAAGCAATATAATTGGATAGTTTGATAAAGAAAGATTAAGAAATGGCAAAGTTATGGCCAGCACTAAGTTTTCGAGATGGACAGATGGACCAATGGACGAGTGGACAGAATGATGGACAGACAAAGCAATCTTTATTTTCTTCAAAAATGCAATAAGCATTATAATTAGAAAGTTAAATGAAGAAATATTAAGAAATGGCAAAGTTATAGCCAGCAGTAAGTTTTTGTGACAAAGTGACAAAGGCAAATCAATATACTGCCTCTACTTTGAAGGGGGGCATATAAATTTACTATTACACTAGCCAGAGACTTAGAGACCAACTTACCAGTTCCATAATCAATGCGAGTCTTGTTCCCTACTGCCTCTACAAGATACGTGGAAATTTCATCGCTGGCTTTCTTGTATTTGTCGTCTAAAATGTCTTCTACCAGTTGCTTGGCATTCTAACAAAGTAATACATCTTAAAATCAACTAGAATGTGTCCTCCGACACTGATGCTCTCATCTCTGCAACAACATTTTTAATAACAAACGATCGCAGGAAAAAATCCTTTCGTTACGATCATCTACACAGCCTGCTTGATCATCTGTGCAAGCTTAAAAGAAATCTGCCTGATTGTTTCAGAGGAGTTGATACCAAAATATTTGGGGGATGTGCAAATGTACTTACAGATACTGATCTGGATCTACACTGTTCGCCCAGACAATAAAGCTGAGTCAATGGACAGGGTTAAAGATTTATAAAACTCAATATGAATGTCTTGATTTTATTCCACTGCGGGGTGGAAATTAAGCATTCAGGGACTTGTTTGATAAAATGGTCGCACACTTGTAAAATTGCGTTTTTTAGGAGGAAAGGGTTAAGAAAAGCTTGAATTCATAATAAATGCCATGACAAAACTGTTGGTTTTTGTCCTGGACAGGTGAAGTTAAAATACAACACAGTAGCCTAACTTGTTGAAATTTATCAAACCAGTTCGTAAATGTCGAATATCTGAATGTCAGTGTAATTTAATTATGACATGGATCAATTGTTTTATAAATCTTTAACCCTTTCCTCTATATACATGTACATTATATGCCATCTGATAAGGATCTGCACTGGTCGCATTTTGGTCAGAAAAAAACTAACGAATCACAAAGCGAACAGTGCAGATCCTGATCAGACGGCAAGGATATGGATCCACCAAGCAACAAAGGTGTGTCTATATAGGAAAGGGTTAAGAAAAGCTTTATTTCAGCATTCATGCCTTGACAAAACTGACAGCCTTTTTGAAATTCCCTTCCAAATAAAAATATAACACAGCAGCCAATTGTTGTTGCATTTAGATACATATATATAATATATATAATAATATAATATAATCCTGCATTATTTTGTATATTATATGTTAAAGAAAAGCTTTAATTTATCATGCATGCAAAGGGCAGATCCAGGGAGGTTTGGTGGGGTTGCTTGAACCATCTTTTGACCAAAAATATGTGGGGCGCGTCACAGGAAAATGTACATTCGGTCATATTTTGTTATATTTTAGTTGTTAATATATGTGGAAAAAAATTACAACTTTCTTTAAGTTTCTCATAACTAAGTGATTTTCTTACTCAATTTAACACTAAAATTATATTTTTACCGCGAAATGCATAATAATTAATGTAGTCTGCTCAATTTTATGACGTCATTTCAAGGATTAACGTCAACTGCTCAATTTCACACTAAAATTATATTTTTACCGTGAAATGCATAATAATAAATGTAGTCTGCTCAATTTTATGATGTCATTTCAAGGATTAACGTAAACTGCCCAAAGGTACCGTTTCCCGTGACGACCATTTAATATTCATGGAGATTTTTGGTAGAACGTCCGAAATTATCATGTAACTACCCTGAGACTGCCCAAATGATCCGTCTCTCTTGAAATCTTGTATCACACCCTGCACGCCCTGACTAAACTGACATTTGAGGCAAATAACAATTTACACAGCAGCCTTACTTGTTGTAATTTATTGAACCAGTCCCTAAATGCTGAATTTCCAAACCTCTGCGGCTGTTCAACAGGCGGAAACTCTTCTATCCAACCTTCTAACGTATCCAGTAACTTTAACAAACTGGTTAACAACTGAAAAAAAACAAACAACATATTTATTATCCCTTTCCTCCATATTTACGCAATTTTACGCATGTGCAACCAATGTAGATCCAGATCAGCGAGCACATCTGTGCCGTTTGATCAGGATCTGCACTGTTCTCTCTTTGGTCAGAAATAACCTAATCAAATGAATAAACAAGAGCTGTCACTTGAAATTGACATATGCCCCCGAAATGCAGCTTTGAAATCGAATAGGTATACATATGTAATAAATAAACATATGTAATGAAAAATATGCTTGTGGAAGACAAAGCATACTGCATGCATATAATGTGAAAGATGAAAGGATCATATGTTTTAAGTCTGTAGTAAATATATAGTTAAATAAAGTTAAATATGACATTTTTTTTTAGAAAATTCGAAGATTATTGGGGAAATTATCCTGGAAAATGATTATTAGAGTTATGAACCTTACTACATGTGATGTGGGTAATATGAACAAGAGGGCCATGATGGCCCTTTATCACTCACCAGAGTACAACAAAGTTGTGTTGTACAAGACCCAACGTCTCCATATGGTGAACATTTACACCAAGTTATTTTAAAATCCAATAAGAAACAACAAATCTACAGCTTGGAAAAGAAAATGCTATTTTTCGTAACAGTGACCTTGACCTTTGACCTACCGGCATGGGTATTGTAAGCAACACATGCCTTTGTCATGGTGAACATTTATGTAAAGTTATTTTGAAATCACTTCATTCATTAGGAATTAACAGCCAAGACAAGAAAATGTTATTTTTTGTAAAGGTGACCTTGACCTTGGACCAACAGGCATGGGTACTGTACGCGAAAGTACACCTTGTCATGGTAAACATTTGAGCCAAGTTATTTTAAAATCCAATGAGAAATAACAAATGTACAGCCTGGACAAGATTTTTCTATTTATAGTAACAGTGACCTAGTTTTTGACCCCAGGTGACCCATATTCAAACTCGTCCAATTAATAACTGGGACATATGTCCTGACCAAGTTTCTTTTCAATCTGATAATCAGAGTAAAGTGTGACCACTATAGTGTAAACAAGAAAATTCTATTTTTAGTAACAGTGACCTAGTTTTTGGACCCAGATGACCCATATTCGAACTTGTCTGAGAAATCATTGGGACAAACATCCTGACCAAGTTTCATGACAATCGGAGCAAAAATGTGACCTCTAGAGTGTTAACAAGAAAATTGTATTTTTAGTAACAGTGACCTAGTTTTTGGACCCAGACGACCCATATTCAAAATTGTCCCAGAAATCATAGGGACAAACATCCTGACCAAGTGTCATGACAATCAGAACAAAAATGTGACCGCTAGAGTGTTAACAAGAAAATTCTATTTTAAGTTACAGTGACCTAGTTTTTGGACCCAGATGATCCATATTCAAACTCATCCTAGAAATCATTGGGACAAACATCCTGACCAAGTTTCATGATAACTGGAGCAAAAATGTGACTGCTACAGTGTTAACAAGAAAATTCTATTTATAGTAACAGTGACCTAGTTTTTGGACCCAGATGACCCATATTCAAACTCAGCCTAGAAATAATTGGGACAAATATCCTGACCAAGTTTCATGATAATTGGAGCAAAAATGTGACTGCTAGAGTGTTAACAAGAAAATTCTATTTATTGTAACAGTGACCTAGTTTTTGGACCCAGATGACCCTTATTCAAACTCGTCCTAGAATTCATTGGGACAAATATCCTGACCAAGTTTCATGACAATCGGAGCAAAAATGTGACCGCTAGAGTGTTAACAAGAAAATTCTATTTTAAGTAACAGTGACCTAGTTTTTGGACGTAGATGACCCGTATTCTAATTCTTCTGACAAATCATTTGGACAAACATCCTGACCAAGTTTCATGACAATCAGAACAATAATGTGACCGCTAGAGTGTTAACAATAAAATTCTATTTTTAGTAACAGTGACCTAGTTTTTGGACCCTGATGACCCATATTGGAACTCGTCCGAGAAATCATTGGGACAAACATCCTGACCAAATTTCATGACAATCGGACAAAAAATGTAACCTCTACTGCGTTAACAAAATTTACCTTAGGGTTAGGGTTAGGGTTTAGGGTTAGGGTTAGGTAAAAAGGCCCATAACTCAGCCAAAAATAATCCGATCAGAAATTCCTTTGGATATGCACAATAAGTCTTGGTGACAAACACTCCTGTGAAGTTTCAATGAAATCCCTCAAGCGGTTTCAGTTTACGTTAGGGTTAGGGTTAGGGTTTAGGGTTAGGGTTTAGGGTTAGGTAAAAAGGTCCATAACTCCGCCAAAAATAATCCGATCAGAAATTCCTTCGGATATGCACATCTACACTTGGTGACAAACATTCCTGTGAAGTTTCAATGAAATCCCTCAAGCGGTTTGGGAGAAGAAGCGAGGACAAGATTTTGCTTAAAAGGGCCATAACTCAGCCAAAAATAATCCGAGAAGAAATTCCTGACGATATGCACAACTAGGCTTGGTGACAAACATTCCTGTGAAGTTTCAAAGAAATCCCTCAAGCGGTTTATGAGGAGAAGCGAGGACAAGATTATTTCGGACAGACGGACGGACGGACGGACAGTGCTATTACTATATGCCTCCCTTCGGGGGCATAAAAAGCTAACAGTTTAGATCCTGATCAGACATCATGGATGTGCCGGCTGATCTGGATCTAGACTGTTCACACAAGCAATAAAGGTTTATCTATGGAGGTATGGGTTAATCCTTTTACCATGGAATATTGCTTTAATCACAGGTGACTGGTGTAGATCCAGATCAGCTTGAACATCTGTGCTTCCTTACCTGGATCTACACTGTTCAGTTTTTGGTAAAAAATAAAAAATAACCTTATGAATCTAAAAGCAAACAGTGTAGATCCTTATCAAACTACACAGATGTGCTGGCTGATCTGGATTTACACTGTTGGCTTATATTATATAAATATCACATCCCATTGGGGGAAACAGTACGAAATGTTAACCCGAGAGAAGTAATGTCAACCGAGGCGTTAGCCGAGGTTGACATTACCTTCTCAAGGGTTAACATTTCGTACTGTTTCCCCCAATGGGATGTGATATTTATTTTATTACACCAAACATTTGTTTTTTTAGAGATCTTGACTATGACCAAATTTCGTTTGGGAACAAAATCAAGCGCCGGAAGTCCAAAATCAATAATGCTCAATAAGCGGCTACAAATAATGATCAAAATGCGTTTATCTCCCTTGGTCAATAACGCGTGCGTAGAAGTTAATTTGTAATTGTATTTCCACGATATTTATTTTTAGATCCACGCGAGGGTGACATGATGCTGTCGCATATGTGACAGTAGCAATTATCTCCCTGTGACGTCACATTACGCTATATAGTAAACTAATCACGTGAGGTGTAATAAGATAGAATGTGTACCCATGGAGTAAAGGGATATACCCATTAACATCTGAAAAGTACCATTTAATCTTTCAATTTGTAAAAATTACTACAAATTTGGATTCCAATTAGATTTTGAGCCAGCAAGCGACCTCTGTTAACACATGTTGCACTGCAACACTTCAAGAGACATTTTATGTTATGTGACTACTGTTAGAACTGCCGCTCCAATCTTCAGACGCTGCATTCAACATCAAAGTAAGGTTTTGCTGTCAATCAAATTTTTGTCTCATTGAACTGAAGATTTGAATGGTACATGTAGCACTGAGCAATAAAAGTTGTAGCTTAAAGTAAAGGGACCTGAAGGGGTGATAAACTAAGAACAGCATTCTGTCAATTAAACTTTTTCCGCTACCTTCTCAAAGGAAATGTGTTTGATCATTTGGTTGCAAGCCAAAAATCTAACTGAAATGAAATCTTATGATGAATTTCTATAACCCTTTCCCCCTTATATATGCATTTTTACGCATGTGTGAGCAGTGTAGATCCAGATCAGCTGGCACATCTAGTCGCAGTTTGGTCAGAGATAACTAACAAATCAAAAAGCAAATGGTGATCAGACACAGATGCACCGGCTGATCTGAATCTACACTGTTCGCCAATGCGATAAAGGCGTATATATGAAGGAAAGGTTAAAAAGACTTGAAGGTTGGGTTGAAGAGTTTAAAATAATGTTTTTACATAGAAAATATTATTAAAAACACCTTATTACCCAACCTTCTGTTGTATCTAGCAACTTCAAGAAACTCATTAACAACCCTAAAAAAAACAAGTCTTGGAAAACCTCATCCGTAGTCAAGATCTGTATCAACACTATCAGATGTTCATATCAAATGTGCTGGCTGATCTAGATTTAAGTTTGTATTTCAGTGAAGATTTTAATTAATCTTTCGATGTTGATTCTGGTTTGTCGCCATCCTTCAATTTTGTTTTCCCAAAATGAAAAATTATTGCTCAAAAATCTCCCAATTTTAAAGGCCAGGGCCTTTTCCCAAACCTTTTACTCCATAGTACATGTATGAGTGTTATTGCTTGTTAGACCAGTTTAGATCCAGATCAGTTGGCACATATCCTGCACTGGTGACTTCTAGGTCAGAAATAATGTAATATTTCTAAAAGTGATGAGTGTAGATCCTGATCAGATGGGTAGAGTTGCCACCTGATGCAGATCTACACTGTCGATTGGATAAACCTTATCCCTCAATGTTTTCCAAACATATAACATTATATAAATATCACATCTTTCAGTGGGTGATAGAACGGAATGTTCACCCGAGACAGGTAATGTCAACCGAGGCGTTAGCCAAGGTTAACATTACCCGTCAAGGGTGAACATAACGTTCTATCACCCACTGAAGGATGTGATATTTATTTTATTATACCGAACAAAATAATTCGGAAACTTTTACAAATTTATTCAACAATGATATTAACACAAAATAAAAAGTCAATTTAATCAATAAAACATTAATTCAACTGTCTGTAAAATCATTCATCAGCATGTGACGTCACATTACGCACGCGAGGGCCGATTCGTAATGTCAGGCGGGAGTATAGGTAATGTCAAGAGGGTAACATTACGGATTGTCAGCATGTGACGTCACATTACGCTATATAGTAAACTAATCACGTGAGGTATAATAATATATAAATATCACATCCCATTGAACAATATCATCTTACATTTGATCATCAAGGGTCAACTTTACAGTTTTTACTCACTTTGCATTAAAAAAGAAATGCATAGAAGTTAATTTGTAATCGGATTTCCAAGATATTTATTTTTAGATCCACGCGAGGGTGACATGATGCTGTCGCATATGTGACAGTAGCGATTATCTCCCTGTGACGTCACATTACGCTATATAGTAAACTAATCACGTAAGGTGTAATAATAAGTTATAATGATTGGTGGAAAATGAGTCTACTGAAAAAAAAAACACACAGAGAAACACCACAAGTGGAAAGTGACTCTGTCACATTCTACCACCATTGTAGATCCAGGTCAGTCAGTTCATCCATAAAGTTTAATCTGGATCCAAGTAACTCATTTTAATATTTTAAATTAGTATTTCTAAGTGTATTTCTGACCAAAAAGCAATGAAAGTGATAGTGATCAGACAGATTTTCCAGCCGATCTAGATCTAAATTTGTCACAGGCATGTCAAAGGAGTAAATATTTTAGATAAAAGATGAAAGATTTTCACAAAATACTAATAGTATGTACTTTTGATTAAAGAACTGAACAAGTTAAATGGTTACCATTGGCATTTCCACAAATTTATGAGCTTTGACATTTATTAGATAAAACAGATGTACTTTTACAAAATTCTGATATACAAGTATACAATTTATTACATCTGTTTTGAAGTCTAACAGCCCATGGTCATTAAACAGGACATGGGAAAAATTGATCAACTGCTAAAGTGCAAATGTAATTTCAATTAGTTTCTTTTAAAAGTCCAACAATTGTTAAAAAAACAAAACATTTTTAATGTAATTTTTGACTTTTAACTGTTTCCAATTTCAAAAGGTTTATCAGTTAAAACCAACAAATATTTTCCTGTGTTATGAAACATGATAATGATTCTCACATGATCTTGAAGTTTAAGGACCGTTTTTGTTTCTGTTATATTGACAACCATTTTCAACACTTAACTCCAAGGGGATAGCACTGATATCCTGCGGGCAAACAGAACAGACCCAGATCAACATGCAATTCTGTGTAGTTTGATCTGGATTTACACTGTTTGTTTTTAGATTCATTAGTCTAAGAGTTATTTCTGACCAAGAGGCAAACAATGTAAATCCATATCTGAAGATTTGCTGACTGATCTGGATCTAAACTATAGAACTAGATCAGACTGCACATCTAATGGTAGTCAAGATCTGTATCAACACTGTCTGCTTAAAGATTCATTAGGTTGTTTCTGACCAACAGTGTACCATATATCAGATTTGCTGGGTGATCTGAATCAAAACTGGTCATACATGGTAAAATTATAAAATACATATCCGTGAAGGGGAAATTTTCCAATTTAAGAACTAGTTGATATGTACTTCTTAAAAATTTTGTCTGAACGATTCGGACAAGAAAAGTGTCTTTTTTTCCCCTGTCATATTTCCATTATCAGAGTTCAGCAATAATTAACAATCTTTGACATATATTTATTATGAAGGATGTTTTTCAGTAACCTGGGTTTGAGAGCACTAGAATTACATTCTGTAGTATCATTTTATTTGACAGGGGTCAAAATTTACGCTTAGAACATAAATGACATTTTTTTGCACTGAGCATAAATT
>JAZAYU010000149.1:334577-431163 GCA_038501625.1 Corbicula japonica
TTCAGCAGCATTGTAATTTGAAAGTTTGATAAAGAAATATTTAGAAATTGCTAAGTTTTAATAACTATGTTAAGTTTTCATGACAACAAAACCGACTGAGAGACAGAAAAAGAAATTGCTATGTATCATCTTTTTTTCAAAAGAGCAACACAGAAAAATCTGTTCCCCCTATCCCATCAGCTGATTCAACTGTCACTAAAACAGCAAATGTCTTTTTTAAAAACATTGGCTTACTGAAGTAAATGTCTTTTTCACACCCATTGTTTTACATAACCCTTTACTCTATCTTTAAATGTTTTAATTTGTGTGGAACCAATGTACAGTGAAACCCCTCTTACAAACACATAAGGGATTGAGCAGCTTGTCCTTAATTCTGGGTTTAAATCAAGAAGAAGAGAAGATTTCTTTTCTTTAAAGAATCACCCATTATACCAGGGTGCCCGTATTATCAAGTGTCTGTAATGATGGGTTTTACTGTATTTATAGATCAGCCAGCAGATCCAAGCCATCTGATCAGGATCTACACTGTTCATTTCTTGACCAGAAATAACATATGAATAAAATGTGAACAGTATAGATACTGATCAGATGGCACTGATATTCCAGCTGATCTGGATCAACATTGTTCACCCTTGGGATAACAGCCCTATTTCATGGAGTTAACGGTAAATCACACAATGACTAAGAAATGTAAGTCAATCAGACAGTTACTTAGAAAAGTTCAACAACTCAATAAGACAATGACACAGAAAATTACACAATTTGCCCACTGTCTTTCAATTACATAGAAAAGTTCTAGTCTATTCAACAGGGCAATGACATTGAAAATTTTAATAGTACTGTATACAGATTTTATTTGGTGGTGTAAATTATGGAGATTTTTCAAAATCAACCATTATATTTAGTAGATACACAGTTGTCGAAATTAGCACTAGCCCGACAGCAAAAAACTAGAAGATTTTTTCTCGGGCTAGTAAAAATTCCCATTTTACTGGCCTGACGGGCTTGTAAGATTCAGATTGTTGAAAAATCATTGTACTTTCATTGTCAGTTTTTTTTAACAAATTTTGAGCCGCTTATTTTATTTAGAAAGCTGTCGTTTGTATCATTAATGTTTTATTCGCGCTAAACTGAAACTAAGTTTACTGAGTTCTACGAGAAAATTAATAACGGTTAAAAATATAAGAGACAAATAGTTACGCGTATAAAATCCATCTTTAGCTTTTTTCCCCAATCTCTAAAACATCCTTTTTTAAGAGCATTCAACACCTGTTTGAACACCTGTGTGATAAGTGTTGTATATTTTATGGTTATTGCTGTTTATTCACATCAAAAACAACACGAAGAGTAGTATTGATTTTTTCGAGATCAAAGGTTCCTGGATTGAGTAAAAAAGAAATACCACCCGTTTTTGATTTATAAGAGATTGATTCATTTCTCAACACTCAACAAAAAATTGAAGATTGCTTGAAAAAGTAGAGTTGTAGAAGCAAAACATGCTGGAAATTAATAGCATTTGCCTGCCACAAATGTTATTTTAAATAAATGATATTTGTATTCACGATTTACACATTACATTAAAATGCTCATAGAAGTGTTGATTTGTTGTTGAGTAGCGTGTCATATTTGTTAGGCAATCATAACATAACATATAACATAACATATATTTTATTCGACATAAAATTGTATACATACACTAGTCAAAAGTTCTAAGTGCACACTTGATAAATGTTGATTTTTCAAATTATTTGATTCAATCTTTCAAAATAATGTAAATTACAATGAAGAAGAATCAATATTCTGTTAAAGCACACCAAAAAATTTATGTCTGCTTAACCAGATTAAAAAATAATAACATTTTAGCTCACTAATACTCAGAAAGCAATTGTCAAGTTAATTATCACTGCATCGGCCTTCATTTTTTATCGTTTTCTCATCTCTGTATAATTTAAATTTCATGCAAATTTAAAGGAAATACTGTAGTTTGCCATTCCATTGCACTAAAATAGCTTCCGGTAGCTTTGTAATGGTCTGCTGGGCACGATGAGCCAACGCACTCTTCTCTATTTTATCCATAACGTTTTTACAGGATTTCAAGGAGGAAATTCCATGTTTTTGAACAATGTTTTGTGCCAAAAGTTTTTAAATTGTCTAGCAGTTTGGGATGATGCAATTCTCAATGATATATGTGTAACAGCCTTTCCAAGTGAAAAAATGTATTCATTTTGATAAAACTGACCAGTTTTCGGACACGCTTTTTGACCAAATGAACATCATTTTCGAATCATTCGATTTTAAAGTTTATTGAATTTCTATAAATTTTAGTTTCAAATTTTTATTTATTGGACACTTATCCAACAAATGCTACACTAATATTTTCGAGTTTACGTTGTTTTAAATAAATATTGAATGACGTAATTGAGTAGCGTCAGCATTCAACGTAAGCAACGTTATCAATCTAGAAAATAATATCGTTTGATTTTCTTCTAAAATTAATTAAATATGCAAAAATATGGTATTTCTTTTGCATTTACAAAAACTGTCAAATTTTTTTTAGAACAAATTTGAATTTGTGCCAGTGAAAAGAATTTTGACGGCAATGTCTGCTGACGTCAACCGTTCCATGGTTACAATTTGTTGGTGTGTTTTTCGTGTTTGTCTGGAGCCGGTGAACATGTGAAAAACAAAAACGATTGTAAAAAATAATTTTTTATTGCCGCACGGGGATTACGCATAAATAGCGTATGCCGACGTGGATGACGTAATACGTAAACCATGTGAACGGTTTTCAAAAAATATTATTGTTTGATCATAATTAACATTGTGTCAAACTTTCATTCAATTAGAATAAGCTTACTTTGAGATATTCAAAATTAAAAAAGTGTGCACTTAGAACTTTTGACCAGTGTACAATTTATAGTCAACATTTGGTCATATTTGAGTAAAGCAAAGCATAACACTGGGTAACAGTGTTAATATAAATGGTTCCTAACAATTAACAGAGAAGATTGCAAATCAGTATGAATGTATAAAAAAAAAAAAAATAGTATTACATGACATATATACAATGGTATCTTTATAGATTTTAAAGTTTATCTCCCTTGCATCATTGAATAATTTGGTTAAAGCGAATATTTCACGACTCAGTATGAATGTATCAAAAATAAATTAAATAGTTTTCCGTAACATATATACAATGGTATTGGAAACACATGAATATATCGTTTTTGTGTTCCGAAAATATCGTGATTTTTTAATATAGAAGTAAATATACACTACGATTTACATACTAACGCTTAAAGTATGTACGGTAGGTCTAGATGCGTTATATAAAGATTCCCTTGACTATAATATTAGACAGGCAAGGGTTTACCATGTTATAATGGAAGTTACGCATGTTTTATGTCATCGGTCCAAACTTCGGACGGCCTTTTCGAAAAGCGAAATTAAAAGACCGTCCAATTGGTCTGTGTGAAGATTGAGCTGCTGATCGGAGAGTTTTTCAAACTAGTGTTATTCTTATACATAACGTAAGTGTATATTAGTGAACCGTATCATTGTATATATGTTAGACATTCATGAATTTCTGCAAAATATAATGTGTGTTCATTTGAACAAATGCTACCTTAGAAATTACAATATACTTGGTTGACAGATATGGATTAAAACGTGAGTTAAACACTGTTTATTTATAACTTTTCTTTGAATGCACAATATAAGTTAATAAACTTGCAAGGTTATTTAATGTTTTGATATTTGTACTTGACATCAGCGCTTCAAACTTCTGTATTGTTGGCCATCTACAAAAATATGGTTTGAAAAATTTCCTGCGTAAATCATAATATTTCGGACATACTAATAAGAAGTGATATTCTGTTTCTACTAAATTTAAGGGACAATTTCGACATATTCTATTTTCTCTTGGGATATTTTCATGCCGGCCTTTTTCTATCTCTAAATTATGAGATGACACTCTAAATTTAGTTAAAGTTATTCTATGTTTATCATTATTTATAACAGATAGATATTTTTCTAGTTGAAATTCGTGTTTGTAAATGCTATAATAAGAGAGTCTACTGGAATTATTTATATTTCCGTACCAACTTTGTTTGTACATATCTAATATTCTAAGTTTGATTATATGTGTATTGATTTCAAATCTATCTTGATGTAGCCAAATATTTGACATACCTATTTGACTTAACATAGTTTTTATGTGGAAAGCCCGATTTTTTCCATTGTAAGACATATTATTATCTGCATCTTCTTTGAGCATGTTGTAGGTTTTCTTAAAAATGCAGTTATTGTTTAATTTAAGTATTTTTGACCAATATTTAATCATTATTATTTTACGATGAATTGCCATTTGATATCGTCCTAATTCTCCATATAGTGCATCTAAGTTGGTAGATTTTCTTGCGCAAAGTATCTCTCAAAAATTTAGAATGGACTGTTTCAATATTTTTGCCTTCGTTGTACCCAAAAACTTCAGCAACGTAATGTAAGATAGGTCCTACCAAAGTATCGAATAATTTACATTTATCTTGTATCTTTAAATCTATTTGATTGTATACTGTGAATAAGTTATGTAGCGCATATAAGGAATGTTGCGCAAGCTGTTTTTGTGTACGATACCAGTGACCGTTTTTAAATAGGTAAATACCTAGGTACTTAAATGTCGTAACGACTTCTAGGATTTGATTATTAAACGTAAAGTTATGGGTCGAGTGTCTACCCTGTTTGAATATCATTATTTTAGTTTTCGCTATGTTAACTTTTAGATTCCAGGTCTGACAATATGTTTGTAGATCAACAAAGCTGTTGATAATTGGTGTTTAATATGGATTAATTAGCCCCAGACAGGTAAGCACTCAATTAAGCTATTAATTAATTCATGTCAGTTTGCATTTAGCGAGTGGGTAATAAAATCATGCTTCATATTGAAAAGTTGTTATAATTATTAAGACAATGCTAATTTCACAGAAGATTCACAAAGAAAAACATAATTATACACCAACCAAATGTAAATATGAGGATGTTAATCGTGACAAAAGTTTTCTTCTTTTGGACAAATAACAGACCTTGGTTGTGATTTAAGATTGAGACAAACACCATAACTGGTGCTTAGAAACGGGGGAAAATACATAGTTTTCGTCGCATCCTGGATGTGAAAATTTGCGTCTTTTTTCATGTTCTCTATGAATAACTGTTGAATGACACTTAAATGGTGTTTCTGTATTTATCTAAGTTTTTTTATACTAACATGTAAATTTAAACAAATTTTAAATTTACCTTGGGCTAGTGAATTTTCTTTCGGGCTATTGAAAATTGCTTAGTTACTAGCCCGACTTGCTTGCAAATTTCAATCCTAATTTCTTTGACTGGATACATGTCTTTCCACCAAATAAATAAAATTAATACCTTTAAATTTTATGCAACATAATATTATTATAGCAAATTGTTTACAAAGTAATAGACAGTGCCCAAGGTTATAAAACTGAGCATGGAAACCAGTCTCAAATCTCAAGCATCTGATTGGCTGAAATGGCGACCAGTCGCATTCAGGCAATCAGATGCTTGAGATTTGAGACTGGTTTCCAAACTCAGCTTTATAACCTTCAGACCAGATCTTTTCATCAGAAAATTTGGAAGAGGCTCTCAATTGTTTGTTTTTGGAAAACAAACATCATTGGTACTAGCTAATAAAGAATAATAGTAAGTATTTTCAACTTAAATTTAAATTTTTAAAGCACTTCATTTTTCAGATTTCAATTTACAAACTCCCCTCAGAGGATTTTGATCCAATTTTGTGAATCTTACTTAGCATTTTGGGAAGAATCTCTGCCACAGTTGGGAAATAATAGTATATTTCTGGATTGGGAAGTGGCCTAATATAGGCCTCTGTTATAATATTATAAGGATGAAAATCCCTCATAGAAATTTCAAATGCCACATGTATGGGGCTAAATGTGAAAACACCAACTATGTTGGTCAATTAATGTCATTTGCATTACAAATCATATTTTAAAGAAATAACAAATAAATGAGTTTTAAAATAACACAATTTATATTAACCCTTTCCTCCATAGATTAAACCTTTAATGTTGCATTTTGATCAGAAATAACCTTACGAATCAAAAAGCGAATAGTTTAGATCCTGATCGGACGGCATGGATGTGCCTGCTGATCTGGATTTAAACTGTTCGCCCATGCAATAAAGGTGTATCTTTGGAGGAGAGGGTTAACTGGATTACTCAGAAAAATGATAATTAATCTGACAGTGCTTGCTGATTGGGGATTTCTTGAAAATTAATCTATTTTTGCTAATGCGTAACAATTCTAATTAGCCATGTTGAGTACATCCTGGCCAACTGGGGTAGTTTATCAAACACTTCTGGTATCTAAAGTGTTGTGGAATACTCTAAGCTAAGCATGATATACTCAACAAATATAAAACATTTAAAAAGTATTTTGTAAAATAAGAAGATGAAAATTTAACATACTTTCTAAATTCTTGAAACAAATTTGTATTTTAAATTTGTAACCACTGCAAAGCAGAAAGATGTTTTTAAAAATCTGCAGTCATAAAATACTTATCTTTACCTTGTTATGACCAGTGTTTCAGGAATAAGTCAGTGATTCTAAAAAATATTTACTTTTATTAAAAATATATTCTCCTGTTCTTTTCGTCAATAAATTCACAAAGCATTTATTTAAAAAACCCAAATAATTTCATTCATAAACAACCCTAGCAATTCCAACCATTTGCAATTACCTCCCTTTAAATTGAATTTGTAGTGTTTTTAAATCATTTATGAATTGTTATTTGATGGGCAGTTACTCAGATCTTGTTTTGGATTATACAATTCAAGAGCAATTAAACTTACAAACAACTGAGATAAATTACTTAAAAGCGTACATCATTAAATGAAAATATCTTAATGAGATTATTAGTATAAAAGGTGGATACTTTTTATTTTTGTTCAGTATAGAAAAAAAAGCTGTAAAACAAAGAAACTTCAGTCTTCGCAACCTTCTGTATAAGGCTCTTATGTTTACTTTTTTTTTTTAACGTTTAAATGGACCAGGAAAACAGAAACAATCCCGTTTAAACATACTTGATATTATATAGACCTGCTAGCAATATGTCAAGAGTCACAGATCCTTGTAAGTTGTAAATAGCATTGCAACTCCATTATCGCTAACACAATGTAAGGGGTCAATTTATGCAGAGACACATGACAGTGCGATTATTTTATTTAACGTTTACCATGCAAGTTATATATCAAGGTACAAAAGATCAATTAAATATGTTCAAATGTGACAAATCAATATTTTCTAAGTGTTTCATTGCAGATTTTCAGTAAATATTTTCCTGCCTTTATTATCGTGGGACTGTTCGTTTAAACAGTTTGAGATTCTGTAAACGTTTATTGCCCAGAATTGAACAATTACCATTTACACGTGTAAACATTGGATCTTTACTGCTGTACAATCCCTGAATGAATGTGGTCAGGTTTATTAATTTCTAGTAAAGGGAGACAAATGTCCCACTTACCGGTGACTTTGCATAGTCTGGTGAGATTTTCTTCCCCTTCACAGCATTGTTCATTGCCAAGATAAAACCCATCAAGTCGTTGTATGCCTATAATGTGAAAAGAAGTCCAAAAATGGTTTATATTTTCAATAAGCAATCACTTCTTATACACTCTCGATCTCAAACTAGCTTGTGATGGGTCAGTGTGCAGACCTGACCACTCAATCAAAAGTGTGTTGAAGGATTAAAGAAATGTTAGGAAAACATAAAGGCAGGTGGAAAGCTGCTTTTTGGTAGTTAAGGATAAAAAAAATAGAAGAAATTAATTAGAAATTAAACCTTTCCTCCATATATACACATTTTTATGCATGTGCGACCAGTGTAGATCCAGATCAGCTGGCACATTAATTGTCTGATCAGGATTTGCACAGGTCGCATTTTGGTCAGAAATAACCTAATGAATCAAAAAGCGAACAGTGCAGATCCTGATCAGACGGCAGGGATGTGCCGGCTGATCTGGATCATAAGTTCATAACCTGTTCGCCCATGCAATTAAGGTGTACATGTATCTATGGAGGAAAGGGTTAAGAAAAAAAACTAGAAAAAAATTCCAGGATTTAATGGTAAACAAGTTTACAAAGTTTAAAAACTGCATTATTAATCCCAGTAGCGCCAATAATTCACAATCAATTATTTTCCAACATCCGGAATATATCACATCACCTGTGGATCCCAATTTTTTATCATTTGAATGCTTAACAGTTCATTTGCATCAAAGGAATGATCATTTCTCATTTCGAGGGGTTGGAACAAAACTGGACCAACTATTTTTGCAATAATAAATGAATATTGTGGGCCAAAAAGAGTAGGTTTATATCGAAAAAGGCTTGTGTAAAAGGACTTCTGTCCTCTGCGCGTTTTAAAAACTGGCAGTCAAATGTTTCGTCCGACAAAAAATGATACAAGTTTCAGGGTTATGAACTGAAAGTGGGAGAAATTGTGACAGAAAATGCTGTCCCCGATGTAGGGTCTGATGTTAATTATGTCCCTGAAGATGTTTTGAAGATGTTTTGAAAGACCAAAGAATCATTGAACATGGTCACTTGTCAAATCAATTAAAAATGTTTACTAATTGTTAACATGAACTTGCCCTGTCATACACTGTATGAAACCCTTGATCAATGTGCTAACTGCCTCTCAAGCTTACAGATAAAATCTTGATCTGCAGAATTGCATATAACTTTATATGCTTAGTGCTTTATTATGTTCAAACAAAATAAATGGTGTGCAAGATAATATTCAATATAAAATGCTTATATAGACAGGAATTCTGACCGACTTCTGTATTTCATACTAACTGTAAGCAGACTCTCTCATTTCAGTGTCAGAAAAAAAAATACATTGAACATTAGTACTATGCTTTTTTATCTATTATTTTCATTAAATTTATGTCATAAATTGTCGTCATAATACTTAGAATGCCAAACATTTAATCATTAATGATGTACACTATAAACCTTTAAGTATTTGTGTGTATACATAATTACCCCCCCCCCACCTTTTAAAATTGCTTTTTAGAAAAAAATAACATGGTAACCTCCATTTTTTTTTTTTTTTTTTTTTTTATGTTTGTTATACATTGGTGAATATATTGGTAGTATTTGGTGAAATTCTATTATGAAAATTCTGGTAAACTTTAAAACATCCCTTAGAATGAAAAGATTTGCCGAAAAATCCTTTGTCGTAAATTAGGTAATACTTAATTTTTTATATGTGTTTCATCATTAATATTGCAATATTTAGCCATTTATTTGTAATGTAGAATGTCTTTAACTGAAAAATAGAATTATTTATGATATTCTTGTGATGCATTCTATGATTTCATGCAAACAAAGAAGTCTATGAAATTCTTAAAAATTGTTCAAAATGTGACATCTTTGGTATCTAATGAAAAAAACAAGTTACCCTGGTAAGGACCCATTTTTATTTGGGTTTTGATTGCATAACATCATGTTCTTGACATACACAAATTTTGAATGAAATCTATTATTGGGAAATTTTTATGAAACTGTAGCGACTGCCTTTAAATGAAAATTTATGGTTTTGGTGTGAATCCTGACTGATTTTGATAAATAATTTTATTTTTAAATTGTATTAAGTGCAATTATGTTCTTAGAAAGTTGAACTTTTCAATTCAAAACAAGTCCATCTCAAGTTAAACCTATTATGCAGCAAAGGTCCAACTTAAAATGGACTTCTTTTCCATAGAAATTTAAATTTTTAGCAAAATTAGGTCTAATTTGCAGAAAACAACAATTATTTTATCCCTTTTACTCCATATACACATGTATACTCATTTATCAGATGCATGACCAAGGTATATCCAGATCAGCTGGCACATACAACTGCACTGTTTGTCCTTGGGTCAGAAATAACCTAAGGAATCATTAAGCATACAGTGTAGATCCTGATCAGACAGCGTGGCTGTGCTGGCTGATCCAGATCTACACTGTTCATACAGTCATGTGATAAATGCATAAACATATATATGGAGGAAAGGATTACTGTAGAAACATTTAATTTCGCAAGGATGAAATTTCACACAAAACATAAAAATAACAAATTGGCGGGGGCTTAAATTCGCGCACACTGTATTTTCATATAAAGAAACACCGTTAAATAGTTTCATTTTGCTGAGGTTGAATTTCACGTTCTTGCCTTAGCCTGAAATACGTGAAAATTAAACCAGCGCAAAATGAAATGATTTAACAGTTTTTGAAAAATGCTGATAGTGGATGAGCCAGCTGATCTTGATCTTTGCCTATGGGATGACAGACATATCCCACAAAGTAAATCTGGTCAAAACGCTCCAAGGATACTATGTTCTGCCAAATTTACCTGAGAACTTTCCCATTTTGGTATATCTTCAGGCCCAGGTCCTATCTCCTTGGTTGGCACACAGAACTCATGACTCTCTATATCAAAATGTGTCGTCGGCACTTTCTCTTCCACTGAAATTTAATTAGCTTTATTTAGTTCAACTATAACTCAGTTTTCAGTTGGGTTTAGTGCTATATTGGATAAAACTTTATATCACTGTGTAACGAGTACAGATCCATATCAGTGCCCAAGGTTATAAAACTGAGCATGGAAACCAGTCTCAAATCTCAAGCATCTGATTGGCTGAAATGGCGACTGGTCGCCATTTCAGCCAATCAGATGCTTGAGATTTGAGACTGGTTTCCAATCTCAGCTTTATAACCTTTAGGCCAGATTTTATTTGCCCATATCTGCCATAAGACAATGCTTGAAACAAAGTTGGGCATGACCATCTACTTCATCATAATTAGTTGTGACAACACTGTCAACCAAATATAATTGCTAAACAATGATCATCTATTCATACACTGTCTTGGCTTTTGGTTAATTTAGCAATAGACAGTGCAATTATCTTCATTGTTGTTGTTGTTGTTACTTCCCAGTTTTATGTCCCTCCCGCCTCTGAATGAGGACATTATGGTGTGGACATACCAGCTTCCCATGGTGGAGGAAGACCCCAGGTGCCCCTCCAGGTAATTTTCAGGCTTGAGCGGGCACCTGGGTAGAACCACCAACGTTCCCCAAGCTAGCTGGTTAGCTTCCTCACATGAAAGATCTTGACCCTGGTAGGTCTCGAACTCACAGCAGTGAAGCCTTGAAGGGCAAGTGATTGTCAGTCGGAAACCTTAACCACTCGGCCACGGACACCCCATAATATCTTCATAGTGCCCCTGTTTATGGCAAATTTATTCTAACACAACTTAATTTTTTTATTTTGATTGGTTACTAATGCTTGGAAATGTCAAGGTAGGCTGACCAGGGCGGAGTTTACAGATTATGACATATTAATTTGGCTAGCTTTACAAGGGTAATAAGAGTAAACTTAAACAATCATTCTTTTTCAATATATTGTATTTCACAACAACAACAACATCAACAACATGTTAAAAACCCAAATGAAGTAGCTATAATATAATATTTACACCTTTATTTCCACTGCTTCAATATCCTTTACCGGACGAGTGAAGTTCAATCTTCAATGAACACCGTTAGCCTTATCACCGCGCAATGAGTACATTCAGGGTCGGATGTAAAGGAATGCCCTGGTGACGTCATGAAATCCCCGCTATTTTTATAATTGTTGCTAATTTTAGATAGCTCTTCCTGGAATGTTGCTATTTTTAGATTACTTTTATTTTTAGTTGCTTTTATACCCCTCAAATCGGAAGTAAACAAGTTTACTTATATGACATCAAATCCAGTTGTTTCTTTCGTTTCGTGTTCCTGTTTTATGTTATATCTGGGGCTACCGCCCCCGAACCCCCGTTTTTTATGTTTTAAGCGAGAAAGAAAATGGCCGCCAAAAATCCGATTCAGTCAGGGTCGGATGTAAACTCGTACCGTTCCATTTTCTAGAATTATCATTAGTTGAAAATTTAACGCATTAGTCTTTTCTAACATCCCGCCAAAATAACGGTTTTTACTTAGACTATCATTTACTCGCATAGATAGTACTTGCTGTGATACAAATTTGATGTTTGTTGTGAAATATTAGGTTTTTCTGTATATAAATGTTTGAAAAAACGGATGAATGTGTTCAATAAACATGGAACTATTTTTGGTCGTAGTATGATTGTTTTATTTGAGTAAATAGGCGGACCAGTCCAAATGCCAAACCCGGGGTAAGAAATGTTTTAAACAACATTTTGAAATTAGTAAAAAGTATATATTTTATATTAAATTTAGAAACAAAATGATAAAATGAGGTGTAAATATAAGGAATAAATTTCGTGTTAGATAAGTTCATCGAGTCTTGAACGTCATTAGGGCTGGTTAAAGCATGGTGGAGTCCTTCGGACTCCACACACTTTAACCAGCCCTAATGACGTTCAAGACTCGATGAACTTATCAAACACGAAATTTATTCCTTAAATGTTTTAAAAACAAAAAGTTAATAATTATAGTCTATTTTAATTATGTCTAAAATAATGTGTAATGATACAGAATATTGAACCTGCATAATTAGTATCAATATAGTATTCACTCAATTATAGGGATTTCATTTCATCATTGATCGTCTGCCATATTTCAACTTTTAGTTTTAATTATCACTGGTCCTGTGCCAGTCTTATTTTGACAATAGTCAGATCTGAACTAGTGTTACAATACAAAAATGTACCCTACCACAAAACTTTCATGATGTCTTACCTGAAAAAAAAAACAACAACAACACAAGTTGATATATTGCAGGTGGCAATTAACACAGTTGCCTTGCCCATTCATTATTTTATTGCTTTCAAATCATGTGGAAAGTTTTCCCAAAAGTTCCATAATTGTCTAAAATTGTGCACAGACACTTGTTTAGGGGTCCTTTGCTGGCCCTATATGCCTATAGAGCTATATAGGCCTATATATAAGCTTACAGGTCTCTAGATCCGAAAGTGGGCAATTTCAGGAAATAAACGGATGATCTACAGCATGAGATACAACTGGTAATATAACGATTCGCCCCACTCTCGATTCGCCCCATCACGATTCGCCCCATTGTAATAACGATTCGCCCCACATTTAATAACGACTCGCCCCACTCAATAACTATTCGCCCCAAATAAATTATTATCATTATTATAAGTGTGGAGAAACATTAAGTCGAGTGAAAAACATAGAAACCGTAGTTTTTGAGTTAGAAGTGAGGGCAAAACCAAGTTTTAAAGCGTTTTAATAAAACTTTTATCTTTTTTTTCTATCTATTTTTTAGCCGATATTCGGACCGATTTTCCGACCAAAAATTGAACGTTTAAATACAGCGATCTAGAGCTCTTGGATGCGGCGCAACGACCTTATTTATTTTTTTATTTATTTTTTTATTTATTTTACTTTCACTTAATCGTATTTTTGTTTCATAAAAAATTAATAATTTCGAAAACGGGGATATTTTGTGTTCTGGGTGATTGAAGTTGCATCTCGTGATACAGATCGCTCATTTAATAGATGGAATCGAACAAACTTGATACTAGAGCTCTGTTTTAAGCCTATCTAGCTCTACTGACATACTGGCCAGAAAAGGACCTCTAAACAGGTGTCTGTGAAAATGTGATGATTGTTTAGTACACATGGAGAATTATATGGAGCTGTCAATACATCATTTTTTTGAATGTCAGTATAATTAATTAAAATTAAACTAAAAAGTCACCAATTATGTCATATTCTTTCACATTCTTGGTGACTTTTCAGAACCTTTCCTGGGATGATTGTCCGAAAAAGAGTCTATCCGAATTGTAATTAATTATACCAACATTTAAAAGATGTTGTATTGACAACTCCATATATTACACATGCTAAAAATAAAATGTCAGTCTGATTAAACCGTAATTTTGATAAATATAATTATAACTTTGCTGTGCCAAAGGATATTTATTACCGTTGCTTTCCGAGGCCATGATTGATCTATATCATCAGACGTTTGCGGTGAAATTAAGCGTTTTTGAAATCAAGACTTACCATTTTGTGCAGTGGCAGATTACTTTTATCAAACTCAATAGATATCTAATTTCACAGAGCAAGATCAAAAAAATTTTTTATTTCCAAACAGTCAAGTATGAGCCGTTTCCTGTCTAGAATCCAGGTAAAATTAATGACAACATTCACTGTTTTTACAAAATCAAAATTTAGGACGTTCTAATTTATGAACTTAGTCAGCCTCAGGCTCAGCTGACATTGTCATTATCTGGGTCTTGTTGCAAATGAAAAGTTTAAAGGCGTTTATTTAATAAAATGCTGTAATTAAATTTGTGGATTATATTTAGGTAAGAGTAACATTTAGGATAAACAGATTTTGAGATGGACCAAGATCACAAGATTGCATTATATCATTAATTTATCAGTCTGGTTTCATTTTTGAAGTCCAGCGTCTTGTTGAGGACTTTCAAGCTCACAAAAATGAATTTACCTGCACAATTATACAGCGTAATGGGTTAACCGAATGGCCAACAGATGTAATTTGAATATCAGTAACACCATGACAGCAAATAAAAAAATCTGCTTCAGGTGAACAGAGGTTTTATTTGACCCGGGAGATGACCCTTTGACTTGAAATTTCCAAAAAAACTCATTTTGACCCCTAGGATTTTATCTGAAAGGTCTTTTTTCCTTATATAAGAGGTATTTTGGCTAATATTTGGCAGAATCCCCTTAATAGTGGTCGAAATGGTCGAGATTCAGCAGCTCTTGGAACCCCTGGGTTAACATTCAGATTCTTTAAGTTTATTTATTTAGGGACAATTTTTTTAGAAGAAACTTATTTTGGGGATGTTTTATGAGATATTCATAAACTTTGGGGCAAAAATTAATAAAATAAAGTAAGTTATAGTTGTTAAACAACTGTTGATATACAAGTTGTTATTCCAGATTTGTAAAGTGTGGAATACAAGTCCAGTCAAGATGCCTCCTGTCCTACCCACCAAGTTGAAAGGTCGGATGTTTTCTGTACAAGCAGCCTTGCCCAGGTTCCCTGTAGCCCCGCTGGAACAGACAATGCAGAAATATCTGCAAACATTGAAACCCCTTCTGACAGATGAGGAATATAAGAACACAGAAAAGGTGTGTGTTTAAAATAATGATGTGATTTAAAGGAAAAATATAGAGTTTTGTGCAGATGGTGAAAATAACATTTTAGTCTGCATATAAATTTGTCCAATTGTGTCCAATTGTATTATTCTCATATGAAAAGCTATTACATGTACCTGGTTTAATTTCACTTGAATGTGACTTCTGGCATTTTCCATACGGCAAAATAGTGGGAAATTGAAGCGGCATAAAATTCAATAATACACTGTACTTTGTGGATGGTTATTTTACAACTAGCTGCGAACTTCTTTGTGGCTTTTTTGCAGCCTAACATATATATATCCTTTATCAAAGTTTTGTAGAAAAAAAAGCATGGCTGAAATTGAAACCTGTCTTCAAATGGACCAATCGAAAGCTAGAGTTTTGAGACTGGTCTCCAGTCCAGCTTTCATGAGCTTGGACCCATGCCTTTGTTCATTGTTTTCAGATATGTGCTGAGTTTCAGAATGGAATAGGAAAGACTCTACAAGCTAAGCTTCAGGAGAGGGCAGAGAAACATACCAACTGGGTAATACAAGTCATGTGGTTGATTCATATAAAATAATTGACTAGATGCCAAGACATCAAAGGATGAGAATGCATATTTTGTATTATTTTTTATCATATACCTATTTTAAAAACTGATGGATTAGATCCCGGTGTAGGTTGTCCATCTGTCAGTCCGTAAACTTTATTTTTTGTTATGAATAACTGAAAAAGAATTGGGCTCGGGTCATATAACTTTTTGCAGTATCACATGATAGTGTTAGTTAATTTAAAGATTTTAAAAGAAATATATAATATGTGCATGATTTATAATAATGGTAATAACAGCGTAGCAGAAATTATGATTTTGCATTGGTTGCATTAAGAAAAAGAATTGAATTCATTGCCCCATTATTCATGTGGTTTTCTTCATTTTTTTCTTTTACAATTAGCCATTTTAGTTTTTGGATAGAAAACTTAACAGTAATCAACTCTAGGATGCGACTGTCAACAACTACAACTCAGTGCCTTCAGTACTTTGATTTATCATGTAATTTAATCACAGCTTTCAGACTGGTGGAGAAGTGTAGCATATCTAGATCCTGAATGTGACTTAGTCCCTAAGTACACTAAACAACTACAGTGCTTTCAGTGCTTTGATTTATCATGTGGTGATTTGTTCCCAGCTTTCAGACTGGTGGAAAAGTGTAGCATATCTAGATTACCGGGAGTCTTGTGTGATCAACTCCAACCCAGGAGTGCTGTTCCCAAAAGCCGACTACAGCGATCTTCAAGGTCAACTCAAGTAAGCCCTTGTCTTGAGCTGTACATAAAAAGATAAGATAAACCATATATAAGTTAAGTCTTTTTTCATAAAAAATGACACAAGTACATGTATATGTAAATAATGGAATTGCAGACTGTAATATCATTAAATTTTGAGGGGGTTCAATTACATGTATTGCATGTACAGGGAAAAGCTAAACCTGAACAAAAAATTAACATCGAAATAGCTTATCTTATGAGATAATACAACTGCTCAAATTTATATCAGCTGAAAACACTTTTGATAGCAATAGCAATCAGCCCAGTGAAATTAAATGTAACAGAAATAAATTTTGTATTCCAGTTACGCATCGAGATTGATTGCTGGCTTGTTGGATTACAAAGTGATGATAGATGAGTAAGTAAACAGTTGTGGTACCGTCTTGTTATTTTGACAAATTGAAATTGGGAACCAGTTTTTAACCAGGTGTTATTTGGAAAATCCTTGTTGTTACGGTTGTGAGGGCGTCAACATTTCATAAAGTTTGTTGTTTAAGTTCCCTTTTTCTTAGTAACCATTCAAGTTAGAGCTTAGATACTTAACATAGTTGTCTGAAATCACAATATCAATTATCAGGACAAGTTTTATAACTCTTGACAGTATTTTGTCATAGTTATGCTCCTTTTTAAATTACATTTAAGAAGAAAACCTGACCTAGAAACCACTATTGCGAATATATGGTATTGGCACCCGTCATCTGATCTAACATTTTATTAGATCTGACTTTAGCAAGATTGCTTATTCTTCAGTACATGAAAATCAATTTCTCCTCCATCCAAATATGTATTACCTACTTCTCTTTAATTTTACATAACTTTGGATTTTAATACTAGAAAATTCAAAGACACACATTTTTTGTCTTCTTATCTTTAAGACATCCTTTCCAGTGATGAAGTCATTAGGTTAGGAGGTTTTTACTTTTAAGAAGAAAATCTGCAATACATCCAGATCATTTTTCCATCTGTCACAAAAGCTTACTCTAATCAACTAGTTTTACTATTCAACTTATTTAGTGCTATCAAGATTTCTTAATTTAGCTACAGTAAATCTTTTTAAGACCACCCTGAAATTAAGGACTACCTTGAAAATATTACCACTATTCCATTGTTGAATTTTACTGTTTTGCAGTATTTTTTACAAGAACCTTAAAAAAGACCAGAACACGGTTAAGACTACTTGTTTTCAGTCCCAAAGGTTGTCTTAATAATGAGGTTTCACTGTATTTTTATAGAATTAGTGTTTATTTATAGACTCAATGTATATTTATAGACAGAGCTTGCCTGTAGAACATCTGGGGAAGAATCCACTATGTATGATGCAATACTACCAGATCCTGTCTGCATGCCGGGTACCAGGGGACAAACATGATACCTGGATGTGCTTTCCACCTGACAAACCTGGGGCACCAAGATACATCACTGTGTTGTATAACAATAATGTAAGTCAACTTTAACCCATTCCTCCATAGATACGCATTTTTACGCATGTGCGCCCAGTGTAGATCCAGATCAGCCAGCACATCAGTGCTGACTGATTAGGATCTGCACTGGTCGCATTTTGATCAGAAATAACCTAACAAATCAAAAAGCGAACAGTGCAGATCCTGATCAGACCACCGGCTGATCTGGATCTACACTGTTCGCCAATGCAATAAAGGTGTGTCTATGGAGGAATGTTAAACTTGAAATATTATCTTCATGTGCAAAAATGTTTCTGGCAACAAGAATGATTATCCTGATTTGCTTGTTTATGCCCCAAACTTGAAACTTAATGTTTCTTGTAACTTTAAAAAAAGTTGTGTATCTTTTTATGCCCTGTTCATCCTATTAACCCTCTACTGCATAGATAAGGTTTCATTGCACGAGCAAACAGATTAGATCCAGATTAGCCAGCACATCTGTTCCATCTGATCAGGATCTAAACTGTTTGCTTTTAGATTCATCTGATTGTTCCTGACCAAAATTCAACCAGTGTAGATCCAGATTATTCTGGCTGGTCGCACACACATTAAAAGGCATATGTATGGAGTAATATAAGTATCATGCATGAGTGTGAGGTGAAGATGGAAAAATCTGTCACCGAGGGTTAACTGTTTTGCGGGAACGAGGCTCTGTCGAGTTCCCGCCAAAACAGTTCACCCGAGGTGACAGATTTTTCTATCTTTACCGAATTTCTCATGCAAGATACTTTTTCTTGCATACCTTTTATTATTTATAACATTTTTGTGTAAGTATACAAACTTATTTATTTTCGTTATGCTGAAATATTGACGTTAAAGCAATCTTTTTATAAATGACGTCACTAACTTGAATATATTACGTCAGATATTTGAAGACGTGACGTCACTCACGTGACTCATTCTACATGGGGGGGTGTAGGATCGAAATTTCCTACACGGGTGAAAACACCGGATGACCTGATCTGGTATGCAAGAAAGGGTTATCTATGGTTCGGTACATTTAATTTATACTCCTGGAAGATACAGTGTTTTGTTTAACCTATTGATACAATTATTTATTTAAAGAACAAGTTTTATCATTTACAGGTATTTGAAGTACCTGTCTATGGGAGTGATGGTATACCCCTTACTACAACCCAGATCAGGGATCAGCTTGCAGAGGTTGTAAAACAAGGGTCCACACCAGGGATCCCATTAGGGCTGTTCACCATGGAACACAGGGATAACTGGAATAAAGCTTACAAAAAGATGATAAAAGGTAACTGAGGAACACCTTTTTGTGTCTGTCTTACAGCAGTAAGTGTTTCACTTCTAATTTTTGGGTTTGATATATTTCCCATTTTTATGGTGGAAAATTATTGTTCGGTTGAAAAGAACAGGGTCCTCAGTGCATCAGTGTTATAATGAATGGCAACAGCATTATATTGAGAGTGTTCATGTACAGCACTTATGTCAAAGGTAAAACAGGGGTTTCCCACATCCAAAAAGAAAGTGTTTCTTGGTTGAAATTTGATAGAAGTGTTAACTTCACGTATTTGAATACTATGCATATTTGAATAAACTCATCCGTGACATCTGATTAGAATCTGCACTGTTCACTTTTTGACTGATTAAGTTATTTTCTGACCATAAAAGTGAACAGTGCAGATCCTGATGAGATGGCATGGATGTGCTGACTGATCTGGATCTAAACTGTTTGCTAACACAAAGTCTTATCTATGTTGTGGGCGGGCTAATCTGGATCTACACATGTTCGCCCGTACCATCTAGGCGTATCTATGGAAGAAAGGGTTAACGGAGTGCAGTTTGATAAGATTTATCTAAAAACTACTTGCAATAATCCAATATATATTTACTATTTCAGACAAGACTAACAAAGAATCTTTAGAATCCATTCAGCGCAGTATTATAGTGTTATGTCTGGACAAATCTAATGGTAAAATGTCTGATCCTCGTTCAACTAGCGGTGAACAGATGTTACACGGCCGAGGTCCAAACTGGCACTCTGGCAACAGGTGGCATGACAAAACTATCCAGGTAAGTATTTTACTCTTTGTTCCGTAGATACACCTTTATGGCATAGGCGGACAGTGTATATCCAGATAAGCCAGCACAGCCTTGCTGTTTGATCAGGATTTGCATTGTTCACTTTAGATTTATAAGTTTATTTCTGACCAAAAAGTGGACAGTGCAGATCCTGGTCAGTTGGCACAAATGTGGTAGCAGATCTGGATATACACTGATTGCCAATGTGATAAAAGGGGTATATATGAAGTTAAGGGTTAAAGAACAACAGGTCAGTTACACAAATTAAACACTCCATACTTAGGTTTATTAACTATTGCCATCATACAGGATATATTGGCAAGCTTATTACATTAAGTGAAACCTTGTCATAAAGACACCTAAGGGTCTAAGTAAAGTGTGGTGATCTTAATTTTGGGGTGTGAATTATTGCAAAACTGTAAAAAGATACCTTGAAATACTGGTCTTAATATTTTTTTATCTTAATTAGGAGTTTTACTGGATATGAAGGTTACAGTTCTGTCCTAGATCATTAAATATTTATAACAAACCAATGATTGTTTAGTTTATAGTTGGTGCGGATGGCTGGAGTGGTTTAAATTATGAGCATACAACAGCTGAGGGCCCTCCCATAGTACATTTGATGGATCACTGTGTTCAATACATGTAGGTCGCCTGGTTTTTTTATATCTATCTTTAAATTTGTAAATAGTGGAATTTTTTTCTGATTCTTTAGCTGATATATCATTTTTAGGGCTTTGATTTGTGGAAATAATTTGCAAAGGAGCAAGTTTTAAAGCTTTTGCCAGAATTTTCAGATTGTTGTTTTTTTAAGCCTGGAGAGATCATTTTTCCAAAACATGTAAATCAGTTGAGAAAATTGTTGAGGGATATGTGATATGGTAGTCGTAGAGAGTCATATTTATGACTTCTCATTTATGTGACAAATCTATCATTAAATCATGAGTTTCTCATAACAGATTTGATTGGCTGATTAAAATTATTTCAATGAATCAAATTCATTGTTACAGAGCTTTAGTAAAAAATGCGGGCTACATTGATTGAAAATGCGTAGTCAAAAATCAGGGTCAAAGAAATAAAAAAAGTTTCTAATGTCAAGTTTTCATAGCATATTACTAGAAAAAAAATGTTTAAAATAAAATGGAATAGGAACTGGCTAATGGAGTTTGACAGTGCATTGTACACACAGTAATGTTATGCTTCAGATCAAGTGTATGTTTTTCTGTAACATTGTGATCAGTGTAAAAAAAGTTTTTTGAAGAGTTGTCTGTTCTTGCAGATCTAGTGGTAAAGACTGGAGTCCTGCATCTGGTGTCCAGCCTCCTAGAAAACTACAGTTTAATCTGACTACAGATGTTAGCAACTGCTTGAAAGCTGCTCAAGATAACTCTGAAAGGTAGAATAATTCATATTCCACAGGGATGACATTTTGCATGATTTTTTTTGCCTAAGTTTTGAATGACTCATGCAAACTATGGTAATATCTTGCAAGCCATTAGCAAAATTTTATTGCAATTTAATGATTTTCAACAGGAAGTTGCTCTGTTAACCCCGTACTCCATATATATGTGTTTAAACACATATGCAACCAGTGTAGATCTAGATCAGCCGACACAACCCATGCCATCAGATATGAATCTGCACTGGTCGCATCTTGGTAAGAAATAACCTTCCTAATCTAAATGCAAACAGTGTTGATCCTAATCAGATGGTATGGATGTGACCTAGATTTCAAAGGGTTTATGTTTTTCAGAATGGTGAGTGACCTAGATCTCAAAGTGTTTGTATTTGACGAGTTTGGTAAAGATTTTCCCAAAGCACAGAAAGTGAGCCCGGATAGTTTCATACAGAATGCCATACAGCTAGCATATTACAGGTATGGTATACAAATTTCTTAACCCTTTCTTCCATACATACACCTTTATTGTGTGAGCTAACAGTTTAGATCCAGATAAACCGGCATGTCTGGGCCTTCTGATCAGGATCTAAACTGTTCGCTTATTGATTTGTTAGGTTATTTCTGACCAAAATGCAACCAGTGCAGATCCTGATCAGACGGCAGGGATGTGCCGGCTGATCTGGATCTACACTGGTCGCACAAGTGTAAAAATGCATATTTATGGTGGAAAGGGTTAAGTGTATCATGATATTGTATAATTTTGTAGGCAAGTTTTTTGTGGATTATTTAATGTCTCTGTGATAAAAATTTGTCCAGAAAACATATGAAATAAATTTTCACAGATATTCAGTGCTTTGATTTTCCTGGGGTTACATTTCATGCACTTTTGAATGCATGAAATACAATATTGCAATATGTTAGTAAAATACTGCAATATATTGTATTGTCATATTTCCTGGCAATACCCATCCCTACAAATTATAGAAGCTAAATCAGTTACACTTTGTGAACATAAATATACATGTACCAAGTGTTTTTTAATTTTTTTTTAGACATCATAAACAGCCATGTGGGTCGTACGAGTCTGGATCGATTCGGATGTTTCAGTTAGGTCGTACCGAAACGATACGTTCCTGTTCGTCAGAATCGTTAGCTTTCACCAAAGCCATGTTGGATACTAATACCAGTAACCAGAAAAAGGCAGAGTTAATCCGAAAAGCAATTGAAAGACATAAGCAATACTCAAATGATGTAAGATATCCGAAAATCAAAAGCAAGTTATGTGTTAGATATATTGTTTTAAAAGTTTGCTTTAAAAAAGTTAATGAATTTTTGTATGGGAATTGTAGAATAACCAGATTCATAGAATCAAGTTTTATCTTTACTCAGCAAAAAAGAAACCTGGCACTTCTATAGCTTTGCATAACTATGAGATGCATGTACAAAATCTGTAATTGTGCGCTCTCCCATAAAAACTCAGGCTAAAACACTTGTATCATGCACCAGAAATATCAAAATGCACAGATAAGTTTAAAACAAGTTCAATTTTCATTTCTAACCACAATTAATTAGCTCTTTAATCTGATGTCTGGAAAATAGGTAAAATATGCAGTGTCAGATGTCTTTATTTGTTGAGCATACATTTCCAATTAACAGAAATTATGTCAAAAATTGAGCAGACAGAATGGCTAAGTAGTGCAGGATTGAATAAAGAATACTTATGAAATATAGATAGTAAGTTTTGAAAATATGTTAATGTACATTTTAATTGTGTAGATAATGAGTTGTGCTCAACCCGGGACCAGACTAAATGGGCAGTAAATTATTATGCAGGGTCAGATTCAGGGGGGTTCAGTGGGGTAGATCAAACCCATTTAGGACAGCAATATTGAATTTTCATGGAGATTTTCAATAGAAAGTTAGAAATTATTATGTAACTACCCTATGACTGCCCCAAAATGAACCTACTTTCTGGAAATCTTGCATCCAACCCTGATATGGGTTTCTATTACTGCTCATGAAAAGATTAAATCATGCTGAGCCTGCAATGTTTTTATTTTGTGTTTTGCGGCTTTCAAAGTTTTCTTTTAACCCTTTAATCCATCTTTAGATACACTTTTACTGCCTGGGTATAGATCCAGATCAGTCTGCACATCTGTGCAATCCAATCAGGATCTACACTGTTTGCTTTTAGATTTATTAACTTATTTCTGACCAAGATGCCACAAATGCAGATCCAGAGCAGAGGGCATGGTTGTGCTGGCTGATCTTGATCTACACTGGTAGCACATGCATTAAAATGCGTATACAGCCAGTTTGAATATGACCTAAACTGACATTTTGTTCTTATTTTTTACTGTCTTTAACAGCCACCTGTCTTCAGCAGCCACTTTTTGTCACTCCCTTGGGTGGCTGCTAAAGACAGGTTTGACAGTATATGTAGAAAATGGTTACTTAAGTAATTATATAGACGTCAAAGGCGCATATTTTAACTTTCAGGCAATCTCAGGGAAGGGAGTTGACCGTCATTTACTGGGATTGAAGTTAACGGCATTAGAAAATAACATCGAGTTACCGGCACTGTTCAAAGACCCAGCCTATGCCAGGAGTGGTACCTGGAAAATATCGACCAGTCAAGTAAGTTTCCCAGGTTTCAGAATTATAAGTACTTGGAAAAACCTTTAATAACATTACAGAATTGATTAAAACTTGGACTCTTGTTCATTTGTGTCTATATAATTTAATCTCTCCCCCTACCAAATAAAGTTGTTATTGTTTACTTTTTCATTTGTTTTCATCCAAAGCTCACACCAATACATTATTTTTGGTGTTGGGTGTGAGGTCAGAGAAGGATAAGAGGTGACTGAGGTACATGTAACCTCCCAGTTAAAAAAAATCGTTTTTTCATTATTATTTATTTCTAAACTCAAACCAACAACTTTTAAACTTAAGATTGGGAGGATGTGGGTATAAAGAATAAATGCATGGTATGATACAAACTACATGTAGTTTCAGGTTATTTATTGTAAAAGTTTTGCTTGATTTATTTTTAGGTTCCTGCAAGGTCAGAATCAGTTCTATTCTTTGGACCAGTAGTTCCTGATGGCTATGGGTTCTGTTACAATCCCCAGGAAAAGTGTATTCTGTTCGGTGTGTCTTCATTCAAGAGCAATCAGGTGACATTACCTGCGGCAGATATGGCGGAACTTATTAAGAAAAGTCTACGAGACATGCGAGATGTTATGGCCTCAACTATGAAAGCTAATTTGTGATACAAGACAATTTTGTTAGTAACGAAAAAATTCCTAAAACTGTATTAATACATTCATATATAATTATAATTGTATACTGCAAATTAAAGATTTGGGATGTGCTACGCATGTTCTGCAAACCAACAAATATTTGCAACCAATTTATTTGAGTTATAACTGTGGATGACACTTAAGTTTGATAATTAATTTGCACGAACATGTCCGAAGGATCATGAAATTATTTTTGGAATTTAAAAAAATGTGAAATTAAATATCTGTGAATTTGTCTGACTTTGCCAAAATTCAAAAATGTGTATGCAAGAATATTTTTTAGTTTCTGTACATTTATAAGTATGAGATACAGTTCCCCACCAATCTTTCCATGTCTGTTAGACAAATTGACATCTAGCTATTGACCAGAAATTAAGTCAAAACATAGACCATGATATAAATCGTAAATATTTGACCAACTATTGCAAGGCAATGAATTTAGCATAAAGTTTAGTTATATAGATTATTATAAGAATTGCAAAGAAAATTCGGTCTTGCAGGAACTAATTTATTGGTAATGATGCTTAGGGGAGGAACCAACTGAAACAATTGCTCTTGTGATCGTTCATATGATAAACACCTTTACCTTCACACACCTTTCCTCATTTTTATGTTATTTATACATGATTCTTTTCTCATTTTTGTAATAGCCAAGTGCATGTAAAAATTAATTCATTTTTTTCGTACATGTATACATGTACACATCACAGTGAATGACTTGTGAGTGAAAGTATTTGCAACATTTGAAATCCTTTCTCCAAGGTTATAAAACTGAGCATGGAAACCTGTCTCAAATCTCAAGCATCTGATTGGCTGAAAGACCAGTTGCCATTTCAGCCAATCAGATGATTGAGATTTGAGACAGCTTTCTTATCTCAGTTTATAACCTTTAGCTCTTACCTTATACAAGCATTTAAGTTCTTGCTAGATGCCATTTTACTAAAAGTTGAATCATTCCTTTCATATGTATGAATGTGCATCATGGTTTGCTGCAACAGCAGACATTTTCATAATTTCTTTGTTTTTTTTGGTTTTTAGACCTATTTCAAGGGCATGATAGCCAGTTATGTCTACATATATGCATATATGTAAATTAAGTATTAATAAAAACCTGACAATTTGCTTAATGTTACATTGATGATCTTTGCGGGGGGGGGGGGGGGGATAATTTCTATTTAATGGTGGTGCTAATACTGTGTATATATGATTATTTTGTAAATTATGAAATTGATTTTTGCTCTGGTTTATGTCTATAAAATGAATTTTGATAAAATAAATCATGTGAATTGGTACTCTGAGTTTAATATAATGTCAAGCGAGTCTTTTCTACAAAACAACAGAAACAAAATTTAAAGCACCACCCACCTTATTTCATTTTGTTATCAGAACGTGACATAACATCTTAAACCCTTTACTCCATATATACACCTTTTTTATGCATGTGGGACCAGTTAAGATCCAGATCAGCTGACACATCTGAGCCATCTGATCTGGATCTGCACTTTGCCTTTTTGGTCAGGAATAACATAATAAATCAAAAACAAACAGTGCAGATCCTGTTCAGGTGGCATGGATGTGCCGGCTAATCTAGATCAGCACTGTTTGATAATGCCAAGTAGGTGTATTTATGGAGGAAAGGGTTAATTGAGTGTCATAAAAGTTAACTTAAACAGTTAACTTGGCCTTTCATGTGTGCTGTTTTCATTTAAAAGTTTTGAGGATTGTGTACATAATCTTAACTGAAAAAAATGATTTTATCGAAAACAAAATAATGGCCCCTTGACCCCTCGGGATCTCATTTTCCTTAATTGTCTGTGGTGTCTATTTGAATTTGATCATTTTATTGCCCATGCTCTCTCTTCCTCTATGTTTTAGCTGTGTGAGGATGTTGGGCTTGTATGTGGCCAATCCTAATTTGTATATTTCACCCTTTTTTAAAGTTACCCACTTTATGTGGTTAATAATGTCTTAACAAAAAAGTGCTAAAAATGAAAAACGCCGAAAATATTTTGATCTGTCTCCCAGATTTTGGCTTTAGATCCACATTGAAATCTTTAAAAACCCACTAAACTATAGATTATATACAGTGAATTTGTAAATAAAACTGCAAATCTGAAAACTGTTTATAAGATAGAGCTAATGAATAGTTTAGTTAAAAGATAAGAAATAAATAGTAATTAATAAAAAAAAAAACCGTAGCCCTCCAGGGTCTCTGTGCAATTAAATTATACAATATCTTTAATAGTTAAACCAGTGATTTATTTTTCTTTCTTTGCGATTACAATTTGTATCGTACATGGACATTACTTTAAAAGGGTAGTATAAATGTTAATTACACTGCGAATATGTTTTAAAAAAAACATGTGGCTATACCACGTGACCTTTAAAATGTTGTGCACACGTTTATATCAGAAAATCACTCGGAGCAGCTAGGGTTTTGCTTATTTCTCAGTAATTTCTGGACCGATTTTGATCAGACAAAGGGCACTGTATTCCTGTAAAAAAAACATTTAAATCGAATTTTAACCTTCATTATCAGTCGGTAGCAGTTTTCTCTAACATTCGAAGACGTTTCAAACAAAATTTGTCTTTGAATGTTTGAGAAAACGGCAGCCGATTGTTATTCCGATAAACATGTGTGCACGACATTGTAAGTCACGTGGAATAGCCACCCTGAAAAAGGAACCCGGCACTTCATGTTCGACCTAGTTTTCAGGATTCAGGGCTGCAAATTATAAAACTGAGAATGAAAACCAGTCTCGAATCTAAAGGATCTGATTGGCTGAAATGGCGACCAGTCTTCATTTCGTCCAATCAGATCCTTGAGATTTGAGACTGGTTTCCATTCTCAGTTTTATAATCATGGAACCTGAGAGTTAATTGCAATATGGTTGCTAAGGGAAACTTGAATGCTTTTAAAACTTATTTTAGCATTTTGATATTTCTGACGTCTGAAACAAGTCTTTTAGCCGTTTGTTTTTATGAAAGGGTGCAAAAAAGATTTGATGTATGTATCGCTTTTTTGTTACATTTTTATTGTTTGGTTTCTTCTTTTTGCCGATTATATTATACGGCTCTGGTATTATAAGACACAGACTGGCAATAAATCATTGCATACCATGTCAAAACAAAAAAACAAACTATAAGTTATAAGTATAAACTTTTCTTGGGTTAAGAAAATATTATCACATTTTTTTTTCATTTGAGGTATTGGGGAACTTGATAAAATTTTTTGGGAAATTTGCGATCGTAATCATCGCCATTTATTTCATATCTTATGCTAGCCTTTAACCATTCCCACTGCCCCGCTGAAATAATTTATTGTGTTAGTTTCTGTTGTAAAGTTACTGTGGTAGCATAAGAACTCGCGTCGGTTTAATTTTCGCGCATTACATTAAATCTGAAAATAAATCCAAGCGAAATTTAACTGTAAAATATCTTGTCTTGTGAGAATAATATCATTAAGCGAATTCAAGCCCGCGCGTAGGTGTTATTTGCGGCGTTATTTCGTTACCGCAAATTAAAATAATTCACAGTATCCGATTGCAGAAATTCTACGGAATATGAATAACTTGTCTTTATATGTTGAATAACACCAAATCACCCAGTTTTCCTGCGTGGTCGAATGAAGTCCGTTTTAAAACATGATAATTTTTTCTCTTCATCTGGGGGCAACTTAACTCTTAGAAATTGGCCTGTTTGTGATTTGTTTTCATGTATAACATATCAGGAAAAAAAAGGAAAGCAATTTCATGGCTATATCTTGTTTAATAGAGGCGGACTAGTTCCGGAACAGCGAATGTATATTTTTGGCACCGTATTTGCGATACCGTGTATAAAATAGGGTCTGTTCGGTTAGAGATCGGTAAGTAAGTTAACCCGCAATTTCGTGTATGTTTTTGAATAGATGAAATATAGATCTTCACAGCAATATATGGTTGTCTAGAAATTTAGATAATATAAATCAAGGTTAATGCACATTGAATATTTTGACTTTAACATTGAGGTCTATGGGAATTGGATTTACTTTGATTCAACCTAATATCCTTACAGGAAATGAACTCCAATACGAGGCTCGCAATTAGGTTTATCATGCTAACGGGAATGCTTGCGTAATTGGCGTATTACCTACAGGGCAGCTCTCCGATTCAAGATTCTGTGCAGACGAAACATAGCTCTCCGATTCAAGATTCTGTGCAGATGAAACATAGCTCTCCGATTCAAGATTCTGTGCAGACGAAACATAGCTCTCCGATTCAAGAATCTGCGCAGTCGAACTATGGAACTTTAACAAGTTTGTGTACACACTATTCTTAAGAATTTATGAATTTCACAAACTATAACTAATAATTGATAACCAATTTTAAACGGTCAAAGTTACGAATCACGCTTAGCGCAGTCGGTAAATGTTCAATTCAAGAATATAGACGTAAACTCGTGGGTTCGAATTCATGTTTCTGCCAATTTTGTTTTTATTTTTATTTTAATTTTTAAATTGGCATTCTCTGTCAACTCGCATTGACCGTTTTTTCTGTGATTACTACCTGTGCAATATTTTTAAAACTGCAAATATAGCGTGTAGGCGATAAAGCAACATGCATTCATAGCCTATACCGTTGCAATATGTCACAAACAAAGTTGTTGGGGAAAAACAGTATTTAAAAGGTATTCTAAAACGAGGTGTGGTAAAACAATTTCAAATGAATTCTTACAAATAAATTTCAAACATGTGCATTTTCATAAAGGGATTTTGGTTCGGAAGACCTCTGTAGAGTCTGTTAAGAGCCAATACAAGAAACTTAACTGTAGGTAAGACTACAGTAATTAATGTGGCCCGGGAACCTGTCAATTTTGTCTAGGTTTTCTTTGTGAGGTATTATAATCAAAGTAACTAAGTGATTGGTTAAAATGCAAAAGCAGATTTAAAAATATAAAATAGATATGTGCACATTCACAATGGTAGAAGTTGAAACAAAACATTTGATTTCTGATTTTGAGTTTATGAATGTTTTTATCTTTTTAAATTGGTAATATTTTGGACAAAGTGAAACTGAAACTGGCGCGTAGCTTAGGGTGGTCGTATTCCAGTGCATTTTGCGAAAACATTAACTGATAACGATATATTTTGTTGAGTTTTTATGATGTTTGTAGGTTAATTGTATTCGCGAGTCAGATTTTAAGGCCTTGGCCCAAAAGCTAAATCAGCTATACTTGGAGTCTATGGGAAATGAATTACTGAAGTTGGACTAATATGAAGTTGGACTAATATGCTTTGGTTACTTTAGTTGTTGATTATAAAATAATTGTTTTACCTTTATTCCATATACAAATCAGTGCTATTTGACCCGAATCAAAAACGGTGGCTTTTTGGTCAGCATTACCTTAATGCGTTTAAAAGCGAACCGTGTAGACACTGATCAGACGGAATGGAGCGGATTTTTCGTTATTTAGTTGTTGTTGTTTTTTTGGCTTGGGTTTGTTATTTAGTCTTTTCGCTATGCGTTTGAAGCAGACACTAACGAAAAATTGAGATGGCACTAATTACACTGTAATACGCGGAAATTACCTCTGTGGATTCTACCGAACTGTTAATTTATATTTTGTTTCCGTCTGATGCAGGAAAAGCCGTTGAAGTTAATGAGATCGAAAAAGATACCCATCAAGCCCGACTCGCACACCTGAATGGATTTTGTAATCAGAAGGTCGCTAGAACAGATCAAATACCATGGAAACTTCTGTTTTCCCAGAAGGATCGTCTTGCCTGCAAAAGGTCCGCCAAAATTGGCTCTACTTTTATGACTCAACTGTTTTCTCTTCTAAATCGTCGAGGAACCATGGACATCTTTACTCAGAGCAGGGGCGATTTTCATGGCGAGGGCAAAGATAGTTCATTTACGAGAAAATTTACTGTCGGCGAACTGGAAAACTATAAAGTTATGATCATGGCGCGCAATCCTTATTCCAGACTTTATTCCGCATACATCGATAAAGTTTTTCTCGCAAATTCTGTGTCATTAGTGTATGCTGTGTATAAACATTCCAGTAAAATGGGAGATAACTCCTGTAAATTTAATATCTCTTTTCAGAGTTTCTTAAATTACGCTGTCAAGGGAGGTCATCAAGCTTTGTATGGTCATTACAAACCAATAATTTCAGAAGATACACTTAATATAATTAACAAGGTTCCGCATGGTATCATTGTTAAGCAAGAAACTTTCAGTGGCGACGTTGAATACGCTTTAAATAATTCTTTAGTTTACATGCTTTAGTGAGCAGAAATACACTGGATAAAGTGCACGCAATTTTGTATCAAAAGAATGCGGAGAGTAATGTGCACAGCTTAAGTAAAGTTCTATATTCTAACATAAACGGTTACTTAAAAAGACGTAAACTAAGTAGAAAAGATACAAAAGATTGTTTTGGTTGGAACATTGTAGCAGAAAGGCTATGGGAATCATTTAAAATACAGGGTTATATCCGTGACGTAGCTGAATTTCCGAAGAAGAAGTTTAGTTCTAAAAAACATTTCAAAGACGTTGACTACTTTATAAAAATCGCTGTAGATGAGCTGCGTCGACATCCATTGTCTAGTGAAGAGAAGTCATTACAAAGGAAGAGACACTTATTGAATGCATTCCGAGGAATTTCAGATAAAACCATGAAGAAAATCATGATTCAATATGCAAAGGATTTTGAAGTATTTAATTATGAAAAGGAACTACTTTAAATTATGAAAAATGACTCTTGTAATTGAGCTGTCATGAGTATGAAAAGGAATTATTTTGATCTGACACGAGCATGAATCTTGCATGAACATAGCATTGTTACGAAAAAAAAACTATTTTGTCATAAGCTAGAATAAATATGAAAAGGAACTATTTTGGTCTTAAGCTAACTTTTAATGAAATGACCTATTTTGACTTTATGCTAGCTTTATAAAGAAAAGGAACTATTTTAGCCTTAAGTAAGCATAAATTTAAAAATTAGTTTTATTGAAAAAGAACTATTTTAGTCTTAAGCTAGCTTTATAATGAAAAGGAAATATTTTGGTCTTAAGCTAGTTTTATAATGAAAAGGAACTATTTTGGTCATAAGCTACCTTTATAATGAAAAGGAACTTTTTTGTCTTAAGCTAGCTTTAAAATGAAAAGGAACTATTTTGGTCTTAAGCTAGCTTTATAATGAAAAGGAACTTTTTGTCTTAAGCCAGCTTTAAAATGAAAAGGAACCATTTTGGTCTTAAGCTAGTTTGTAATGAAAGGAACTATTTTGGTCTTAAGCTAGGTTTATAATGAAAACACACAATTTTGGTCTTAAGCTAGCTTTATAATGAAAAGGAACTATTTTTGTCCTAAGCTAGCTTTAAAATGAAAAGGAACTATTTCGGTCTTAAGCTAGCTTTATTATGAAAAGGAATATTTTGGTCTTAAGCTAGCTTTATAATGAAAAGGAACAATTTTGGTCTTAAGCTAGCTTTATTACGAAAAGGAGCTTTATTATGAAAAATAACTATTTTGGTCTTAAGCTAGGTTTATAATGAAAACACACAATTTTGGTCTTAAGCTAGCTTTATAATGAAAAGGAACTATTTTTGTCCTAAGCTAGCTTTAAAATGAAAAGGAACTATTTTTGTCTTAAGCTAGCTTTATTATGAAAAGGTATATTTTGGTCTTAAGCTAGCTTTATAATGAAAAGGAACAATTTTGGTCTTAAGCTAGCTTTATTACGAAAAGGAGCTTTATTATGAAGAGGAACTATTTTGGTCTTAAGCTAGCTTTATAACGAAAAGGATCTTTATTATGAAAAGGAACTATTTTGGTCTTAAGCTAGCTTCTAGCTTTATAATGAAAAGGAACAATTTTGGCCTTAAGCAAGCTTCATAATGAAAAGGGACTATTTTGTCTTAAGCTAGCTTTAAAAATGAAAAGGAACTATTTTGGTCTTATGCTAGCTTTATTTTGAAAAGGAACTTTTTTGGTCTTTAGCTAGCTTTATAATTAAAAAGACCTATTTTGGTCTTAAGCTAGCTTTATAATGAAAATGAATTTTATAATAAAAGGAACTATTTTTGTCTTAAGCAAACTTTAAATTTAACTATTTTGGTCTTGCTTTAGCATTATTAATATGAAAAGGAACTATTTTTGTCTTAGTTTAGCGTAATAGGTAATCGGTAAAATTGCATTTTCATAGATACTTAAATTCGTCTTTTTCATTTTTTTAATCTCTTAAAGTTATGTACAATTTTATATTTCGTTGGTTTTTAAATTTACGGACCAAAACTACACACGAAATCCACGAAAATTATAACCCAACGAATATTAATTAGTTTACAGCACATCAAGTTGAACGCCACAGCTTGATATCCGAATGTTCCGACATTGTTGCTATGTATGGTAACACTTTACCACACCTCACTTTGAGGTTTAAAACATCCCCGCTCTTATAACTGTTATTGCCATGGAAACGTTCACGCCAAAACCGACAAAGAAGGCTATTACGCGCGCAGGTTGTGGTATCGCCAGGACATACACAATTGTATGCAGGATACGGAAACCAGCAAATAAGCGGAAGTGCAAGGTGGCTGAACGAACTTCAGGTCCAGTCAGGACGTAGAGAAGACCAATGAGGACGAAGGGGAGGACGTTCTCAAGGTCGTTCAGATGAGCCCTAAAAGAGAATAAAATCACCAGTTTATATTGTGTTTATTCAGACAGCTGGAGAAAACGAGGCTAAACGTATACAAATTGTTCGCATTGAACTATATGCATACAACCACACTCACATAAAACCGGTTGAAGACCAGAGAAATGAGATATGCTAATAATACGCACCTCCGCACCCTCTCTACATCCGGGTCCGTAGTCATGGTCTTTGGCAGTTTGCCCATGTAGTCTTCCGGCGTTATAAACACCTATAGTATGAAAAGAACCTCTCTGAAAGTTACTTAGCTAATTTCTCCGATCACTTTCTTTTTGGCATTGTAGTTCGCATGTATGCATTTTTTCCGAGTATTATGTCGCGGCGAAACAATATTCGTAATACGGTTATTCAATTCTATTCATCACAGATCTTTTGTCACTGTCATATTGCTTTTCATTTGGAACGTAAAGCAAAGTACTCACTGATTTACAAATTTGATATCGGCATGTTCCTTTCATAAGAAATGCTCATTTATAAATATTCTGGACCAAAGATCATAAAACTGAGATTTGAGACTGGTTTCCAGTTTTGGTGTTATGATATTTGGCCCAGCTCACACATATGTGCAATAAGATTTTAATTGTATATATAAACAGAATATCACCTGACTGTCTAGCCATATTTCGGGTTTTAACTTTTGTTTAAACAAATTTTATTGCATGTCAAATGCAATCTATTACAAACACAAATATTATATAATTTTGGAAACAAAACAAACAGCAAACGGGTCGGGCAACAAGTTCTGACAACAATAATGATAGCCCTTCCCGAAAAATGGTTTGTTACAAAACAATTTACTACTATTAAAGAACAGAAAGGAATGCTTGAATTACATAGATAACAATAATCGCTACAGTATTTGACTGAGAGCTGCCTCAATAAAAAATGAATAACAAAAATCTACAACAATGAAATGCTTACCTTCCTAGGAATGCGGTATCTGGCAGTGAGAAGGCTCATCAGCATTGTCTTTAAAAGAACCACTCCGCCATAAAACGCGAACTTTGCAAATACTTCATTATCGAAGCTTAAAGAAGCCATTGTTGTTTTTTTAAGCTTTTCTGATTAAGGAACGCTTTAATGCGGTCTGATTTTAAATTTCTTTTTTAAATGAAATAAACTATCTATTTATACAGGTATTGTTAGACATTCAATGCGTCCTTAGTTTTAACATTAAATTCGATCCAACATACAAAGCGTTCCAGATTGTAACACTGGTTTAGCTACTTGTCTTGATATCTTTAATGGGTTATAGAGCGATAAAATTTATTTTGATATCAACTAAACATGACTGGGCTCATCTTCATCATAAGTAAATCTGTAAATTATTAGTTAAAATCTGATTTTGTGATATCGAAATTAAGAACTATTACACCGATAAAATAAAATGCAATAACGTGACTCTAATAAGCCAATCAGATAGTGCTTTTTTGGAAAATGTGAAAGAATGTAATTTTAACTAATTGTGGAGTAGAAATTTTGAAGATTTCGTAAGCAGGTCGATCCACTAACTGAGATATCCAGCGATATTTAGAATTGTACCTAACGTGATATTAGAAAATTGAAATCAACGAAATTGAGAGCCCTGTAAAAAGGCTAAAAACGACGAAATTGCATGCTCCTGAAAACATATATGTAATACCAGCTTTTCACATGAATTTCATAAAATAACATTATAGATAAGTTATTATCAGTTTATTTTGTACAAATGCATGCTACAAATAAAATTCTTGCACACCCTATTTGATCACGAAGAACACTGGATATAGCTGTGACAAGAGTGGATGGATTTTGATCGCTTTTTAAAAGAATGTTCATGGCATTGGATAGCCAAAATTCAGTCTCTTGCTTTGGAGTATAGTACATGTATCCGAATACTAAAACATTCCCGCTCTAATAACTGTTATTGCCATGGAAACGTTAACACCAAATCCCACCGTGAAGGCGATTGCGCGCGCAGGTTGTGGTACTGCTAGGAGATATACAATAGTATGCAGAATGCGAAAACCAGCAAATAACCGGAAGTGCAGAGTGGCAGTTCCAACATCCGGGCAAGTGATGACGTACAGCAGACCAATCAACACGAAGGGAAGCACATTTTCAAGGTCGTTAAGATGGCACCTGCAGAAAAAAAATTATTTAAATCATATTGACTCTGAAATTGTAAATAAAGTATTTTCAGCTCCAGTTCTGAGGGCTACAATCGAGGAAATGACCGTCAAACGTGCGAGCGGTACTTTGGAGACAGACCCTATCTTTTTCTCCAAACATTATGAGACGACCTATCTAAAATCAATATGTGAATATTTAGAAAACTTGGTATTCGATAGTTAATCCTGTGTAGACCCTGGAGGTGTCATCTAATAAAGGTGGGCGAAAAAACAGGTCCCGTCTCCAAAGCACCTATCAAACATGTAAGAAAGTATTAATACACAAAGAGAAAACCACAAATCACACATCATTAGATTGTAGAATGTGTACCGCGGGCACTGAAACTAGAGAGTGGCTTGCTTTTTATCTTCGCTTTCTTAATACAGTTGAACCTGTCTTAGCAGCCACCTGCATTCAGCAACCACCTGTCTTAAACAACCAGTTTGAATATTCATAAACTTACATTTTGTTCTTATTTTTTCCTGACTTAAACATCCACCTGTGTTAAGCATCCACTTTTTGTCACTCCCTTGGGTGTCTGCTTAATATAGGTTTGACTGTATATGCAAATGATATCACCCAGAACTTGTTCATCCCTTGAGTATAGAAAGCTTGGTCTGTTTAAAGAATATTCTAGTTAGGATTGCATACCTTCTAACTCGTTCGACATCCGGGTCTGTGGTTAGGGTTGCTGACTTTTTGCTCCCATAATCTTCTGGATTTGCAAACACCTGACAAAAAAAGTTAAAACAAGATATTTAAATGCATTTGTAACAGTTGTTGTTGTTTTAAAGACATTCGATCTCATATATCAAGTCTAAAATGTATATCATTAATTGCGAAACGTCAAACAGATCTATATGTAATATTCTATTTGTTTTCATTTACATTACAAATACATCCATGCACTCTTTGCAGTCGATGCAGAGCAGCAACAACTTGAACTCCAACTGACAAGAGTAACCTACTAAGCAGGGGCGAAACTAGAGGGTTCAGTAGGCTGCTGCTCAACCCCCCTTTTGGGGCAGCAATATTTAATTTTCACGGGGATTTCGGTCAGAAAGTTGGTAAGTATTATGTCGCTACCCTAAGAATACCCTTCAATAAAACCCTTTTCTTAATAACTTGGCTTCTCTGAAATAACGAAACAGAAGGGACGTCCATTCTCTGCCTTGGTAGAATTTTAAGTGACAAAAACAACTGCATTGCCTTTAGCTAAACCTAGCTCCGCCAATGTGACGCAGTTGCCTCTACAATTTGCAAGTTAAGCTCTAAAAATGCTCGAAGTTTAATTTACTCTCAAAAGAAATTCGCTGTTTGTTTTTTTTCTGATCCCTCTTCTTGTAAGGTATGTGCATACACTAGATACGCCACTGGTAAGCAAAATACAGAAAATGCGATTATAAACGTTACCTTTCGTGGCAGACGGTATCGTGAAGTCCATACGCTCATCAGAACGGTTTTCAATAGTACTATTCCAGCATAAAACGCAAATTTAGCAAAAACTTCATTTTTAAAGCTAAGGATATCCATCTTGTAAAATGATTTTTTAAAAACCGCACTTTATAAGGTATATGAGGAAGTCTAGATTCCTGGGTATAAACAGCGTTGACCTATATATCAAATCGTTGCCGGTCATAATATAGCACATATGTGTAAACTTGTTACCACGCGAGGTGTTTTGTTTGTTTCGTAAAAGCAATTGACTATTTTTTCATAGAGATACTATTTTAAGCGTTTCCCAAGTTTAAATAAATACAATAAGGGTTTTTTTGCCGGTGACATTATTACACGGCCATACTTAAAGCTTGTTATAAAAGATAAGTCATCGCAAATAATACTGAACGTACAGTAGGGCCTTGATCGCATTGTTGACTTGACTTTATCGGTGTAAAAAAGAAACTTTTTTGTTGTGCTTTGCTCAAAACTCATGGTTGTGGTTAATCACTAAACTCTATGATTGATGTCATTTTAGATTTTGATTGGTCAGTCTCGAAATTGTTCAGTTTCAAAACTCTTGATTGTGATTGGTCAGTTTTAAAACTCTTTATTCTGATTGGTCAGTTTAAAAAAAACTCGGTAACGATTTGTCAGTTTCAAAACATATATTGTGATTGGTTTGTTTTAAAACTCTAGAATGTTATTGGTTTGTTCCGATACACTAGGTTGCGATTGGAAAGTTTTAAGGTTGTATTAAGGTAAATAACTCAGTATTCCTCGAATGAAGTCCGTTTTAATATATGCTATTTTTTTCTCTTCATCTGGGGGCCTCTTAACCGTTAGAAATCGACCTGTTTGTGACTTGTTTGCAGGAATAACATGTCAGGAAAATAAATGAAAGCAATTTCACGCCTATATCTCGTTTGGTAGAGGCGTACTAGTTCCGGAAGAGCGGATGTATATTTTTGGCACCGTATTTGCTAGAGTCAACGTATTTGCGATACCGCGTTTAAAATAGGGTCTGTTCGGTTAGAGATCAGTAATTTTCTTACAAGTAAGTTAACCCCCCATTTGCTTTGTGTTTTTGAATAGATGAAATGTAGATCTTCACAGTCATATATGGTTGTCTAGAAATTAAGATGATAGAAATCATGTTAAATGTACATTGAATATTGGGAATTTAACATTGAGGTCTATGGGAAATGGATTTACTTTGTTCAACCTAACTCTAGATTGCGATTGGTCAATTTTAAAACTCTAGGTTTCAAAACACTTGGAGTTGATCAGTCAATTTCAAAATTCTTCATTGTGATTGGTCAGTTTGTAGATCGAGCTCAGTCCCAACCAATCAAGGGACTGGTTCGAGTCTCAGCTATAAGAGGTTGGGTCTTCACCTTTTTCATCAAGACTTATGGGTCTACGCTTTTCTGTTGTTTATAGTGTATGCTAGTGTTTTAATAAATAGGTACCGGTTGAATTATGTAAGGTAAGTGTTTATAACAATCATTTAAAAAATAAAAAGGTCTGATTTACCCAGTAAGTAATTTAAATGACTAAAATTTTATTATTTCAACCACTAAGCCGGTTACTGTTTATTAATGATCATTAACATATTAATCGTTCGAGCTGACCGATTTTGTTTTTTGCATCATTATGTATAGGTTATTGTTTATTTTGAGGCTTGTATGAAAATTAAACGGTCAGGCCCAGCGCAGCTGGGCGACCGTTTAATTTTTCATAAAAGCCTCAAAATAAACTATAACGTATATAATGGTCGAAATTATTTTTGTAACTGACAAAACAGTCGCCGCCTAAATAACCATATATGGGTATGCAAAAATCAATAGTCAAAGTGAAAGTAGCTTTGTCATTCAATGGCCCGTAAACATACTGAGAGAATATTTTAGAAAGTGAATTATGAAATTTCTTTATCAGAAAGCACCATGTGAACATTACTGATTCTCAGGAAAAAAACCTGTGTAGCAGTCTATCATTGCTTTGAGTAACAAGGTTTCAACCGTGGAAGTTCCATTTTACCCTTACTCATTAAGAAAAATTTTATAGCATGGTAAAATAGTTTTTTTTCCGGATCAACGGGCTCATCCGTGTAGTCTGATCACGACCGACACTTCTCCCTGTTAGATTCATTAGGTTATTTGTGACAAAAAGTGTAAAATACTGATCAGATGACATTGATTTAACAGGTGATCTTGATCTAAACTGGTCGCCTATGTGATAACAGACGTATATATGAAATAAAGAGTTAAGAAATTTAAGAAGATTATCATAAGCCAAACAAGTTAAAGCTAAAATATTTATAATATTTTCCTTTTTCAGACTTTCTAAGTCACGCCTCCTTGAACACTGTAGAAGATAGCCGACGAACTATACATGTTTAACAATAAATGTTCGAACAATAATATGGAGGAAATCGACCTATAATAAACACATTTCAGAATCGCGACTTTATGAGAATTAAGGTTCGAAATATTTGAAAAATACTGCATTGTCATTGGCTCAAAAATAATTTCAACCATTATTAATAAATACTAACGTAAACTTTACACATGCATTTTCTATATAACAGGCATTAGTACAGGATAAACCATTTAATGATGCGTAACGAAATATTTATGAAAATAAATTTTTCGACAATTTGAAAAATATTGTAATGCAATTTAAATTTGACAAAAATATAACTTTAACCACTAAATTTAGTAGATCAGTTAATAAATATTAAACGATGCGTATAAAACCACCCAATATAATACCGAATTATAGAAATAAAATAAATTTACCAATAATTTGAATTAAAATACTTCAAGGCCATTGGTCAACAGCTTTAATCTATTTTAATACCATTATTAAGTAAATAACAGATTATTGTGTTCTGTTACATAAAAACAAACATAAACTTAATTCTGCTAAATATAGCTATGTAGTAACTTTACTGTATTGACGTTTTTTTCCCTTCAGAGTGTAATGTACACACTTAAACATTTCGTACTTTATCTTATCAGTAAACAAGACAACCATGATGCTATGTCTTAAAATTTGAATAAACATAAAACAGCGTGTTCAAAGATTGTTTTCGCAAACTCAGAATTTTGCGACGGATTTAATTTCATATATGATTTCCGGGGGTTTCTAAACTAAACATGGATAACATCGGGGATACATCCCTTCATGCCGGCGACCTGGTGGTCATTGTGGTTTATTTTGTGTTTGTTCTGGCTGTCGGCATATGGGTAAGACTTTATTTGACTTCTACACGTGGTTAATGACTTTCTGACTGAATGAGCATGATTAGTTATAAATTTAAACTATGTAAATGCGCTCAAAATAATCCTTTACTATCTAGAGATAACATTTAATGGGTGCAAGTCCAGATCAGCCATCATTTGTGTATTGTTTTCAGACCAGTGCCCAAGGTTATAAAACTGAGCATGGAAACCAGTCTCAAATCTCAAGCATCTGATTGGCTGAAATGGCTACTGGTCGCCATTTCAGCCAATCAGATGCTTGAGATTTGAGACTGGTTTCCAAACTCAGTTTTATAACCTTCAGACCAAGAAGCGACCAGTGTAGATCCAGATCAAAATGTTCCAGACGATCTGGATCTATACTGGTAGCAGACGCAATAAAATAAGGGGTCAAAGGTTCTGGTTTATTGTCATTTATAACAACGTAAAGCAAACCGTTTGGTTTCAGTTACCATAACAAAGACTTTGGTAACGTATTCATAGCACTACTATAAAATCCTAATATGCACGATTGATTTTTGTAAATAGTAGTAAAAATGTCATACGAGTTTTTCATGTGAAAAGTGCGTTTTATTTACTTTAAATGGTTCAACAAATTGTAAAGTTGAACACAAAGTTAATGATAGAAAGTGAGATTTGAAAACAGTCTCTAATCTCAAGCATCTGATTGGCTGAAATGGCGACTAGTCAATCAGATCTTTGAGATTTAAAACTGGTTTCCATTCTCAGTTTAATAACCTTGGGACCTGATCAGTCTATGCATCTGCTTGTTCTGGTTGGTTATTCGCAAAACAATACTGTAGATTCACTTAACTTCGTGGGCATAAAATTTCGTGGTTTTCCGTAAGACACCATTTTCGTGGGTTCTTAATTTCGTGGAATTTCGTGTTTTTCCGTTAGACACCATTTTCGTGGGTTTTTAATTTCGTGGAATTTCGTGTTTTTCCGTTAGACATCATTTTCGTGGGTCCTTAATTTCGTGGAATTTCCTGTTTTTCCGTTAGACACCATTTTTGTGGGTTCTTAATTTCGTGGAATTTCGAGTTTTTCCGTAAGACACCATTTTCATGAGTTCTTAATTTCGTGGAATTTCGTGTTTTTCCGTTAGACACCATTTTCGTGGGTTCTTAATTTCGTTGAAGTTATTTATTTTCTATTATATTTATGTGCAATTCTTTATGGCGTGATCGTTTTTACCCTTTCCTCCATTTATACGCATTTTTACGCATGTGCAACCAGTGTAGATCCAGATCAGCTGGCACATTCGTGCTGTCTGATCAGAATCTGAACTGATCGCATTATGGTCAGAAATAATCTCACAAATCAATAAGCGAACAGTTTAGATCCTGATCAGACGGCACGGATGTGCTGGTTGATCTGGATCTAAACTGTTCGCCCATGCAATAAAGGTGTATCTATGTAGGAAAGGGTTAAATTTCATGGATCGATCTTCCCGCGAAATCCACGAAAATAACTACTCCACGAATATTAATTATTTAAGTCAGAAATTCATCTTGTAGATCGTCTTTAACAAAAGTGTAGACAAAAGTCGTGATTTTTTCAAATGTCTTTTCTTGAACCCATTACGGATACACTTTACATCTTTCTTTCATCCCCCCCCCCCCCCCCCCCCCCTCAAAATAATCATGGTAGAATTTTGGCGAAGTGTAAAGGTATCATACCACAGTGCAGGTATCATACCTCTAAATTTGGCATAATGCGCATATTATCTCAACGAACAACCGGCTGATCATTGTGGCCAATTTAGTATTCGCTTATTAAAAATGTTAAAGCACAAAAGATTAATACATATGTCAACTCTCGGTCAATGACTGATAACTAATGTCCAACCAACTTCAAGTACTAAAACAAGATATAACAGTGGAACGTGTTGAGTCCAGAGTACAAAATAAACGAACTTCGGCCATATCATTCTTCAAATCTTCTTTCTCTGTGCTCAAGGTTATAAAACTGAGCATGGAAACCAGTCTCAAATCTCAAGCATCTGATTGGCTGAAATGGCAACCAGTCTCAGTTTTATAATCTTCAGCCTAGGTCAAATGATTTAAGTGTAACGTATCTCAAACATCTCACTTCAAGCAAATCAGTCGGAAAACTGTACTTAAAATCAAGTCAGTATAATAACCCGTTACCGATGTCGTACAGTGATGATAACGTATATCAGGGCTATCCGATCAACCTTTTTTTTGTTGGGGGGGGGGGGGGTCCCGGTTTGCTCATTTGGTTGCGTCGTCGGAATTGCAGGGCTAGGCGCTGTCGCCGTGACGTTGCGGGTTCGTTTTCGGGTAGAGGCAACAATATTATTTGTATTGCAACAAGCGACTTACTTGCAACACTTAATATTTTTGTCCGATATTTTTGTCCTGATGCGTGACCAAGCACCTTAAAGCCAGCAGTCTCGCATGCATCATCAGTGCCTAACTTGTTTAGCTTTTGGAGTAAATGTTACCATAATAAAACAGTTTAACTACGGGTTGCATTTATGGACCCGGTGCAGGGAAACCGGTAGCGAAACCTTAGCTGTTTACGAATATGCTAACTCCACCCCTGGTTCTTTAACGTGCCTGGTGAATGGCGTTGATACACACTCTGATATCCTTCTTCCTAGTAGTGGACTAGTACTTATGGGCCGAGTTCGGGTATCGAACCTATGAACTGAACTCCGGAATGTTTAGCGAAATGCCTAACCAATGCCTAATCCGGTTAGTCACTACATGATACCATAGTCGGGGTAAAGCATATTGATTTATTTTTATACCATAGTCGGGGTAAAGCATAAATTTATATTGATTTTTTATAGAGTTCCAGGAAGAATAGAGGGAGTGCTGGGGGATATTTCCTAGCCGGCAGAAATATGAACTGGATACCCGTATGTATATTTTGTGTTTTGTCTGCATAGACGATATTTCATTTTCTAGTCCCAGAAAATAAAACCATATTTAAAAACAGAAATTTTTGAGTAGGTGAGGTATTACGTTATATGCCCCATTTGCATCATTTAGGGAAATCGCAATGTTTTGCAAAGTGCGCCATATTATAAGTTTACTCAACAAATCCTCTTGAAGTCTTAAAGAACTTTGAAGTTCAGACCAGAAATAGGCTTAGAATTGAAGTTTGCATCGTTATATCAGCAGTTTGATAAACTAATGATTTGATTGAAGAATTTTATTCGAACTTTTAATGAAAGTTACGTGCGATATTGGTCTGATGTTGACTGCTTCTTTCTTAAGTGTTTTTTGAACTACCTATGGCAAGCGGTTTGCACAATTAATTAGATTTCTAAGGTTATACTGGTTATGGGTGGAACGAAACACCTATAACGATAGTTACTGACCATAACTATGGTTATCTACAGTTATTGGTCAATAACCTCAGATATCGGATTAATTGTGCACACCGCTTACCATAACTACCAGTTAAAATATCATCATGACAAACTTGATTTAGATGCTCTATCTTGCCTATGTTAAATATTGAAATATAGCATTCAAAGACATGAGCTGGAGGTTATAAACCTGAGTTTGGAAACCAGTCTCAAATCTCAAGCATCTGATTGGCTGAAATGGCGACTGGTCGCCATTTCAGCCAATCAGATGCTTGAGATTTGAGACTGGTTTCCATGCTTAGTTTTATAACCTTGGACATTGGTTTGTTGTAGGTCGGAGCTTCACTATTCGCTAGTAACATTGGTAGTATACACTTTATCGGAATGGTCGGTTCCGGTGCAGCTTCCGGTATAGCCATCTACCTCTATGAGCTTAATGTAAGTACAAGTTTCGAACCACTGCAAGGGTGGATTCAGAGGGTTTCAGTGAGTTGTTCGAGTTCCTTTTGGTGCAGCAGTATATTACATGTATAATATCCATACATTGGGGTTTTGTAAAGAAAGTTGTAAATTATCATGTAACTTCACTATGACTGCCCCAAACAAACCCCTTTTCTACAAATCTTGCAACTGATCCTGCACAGTATCACTTTCCACAGAAGTAGCTCAGTTGTTTTGTTTTCCTTATACATATACATGTATGCGAAAAGAACTATAACTAGATGGGTGTTCAGTTGAACACTTGTGTCGCCCTCAGGTACTTTGTCGACTTAAAAATGCACGTTCAAAAATGGGCGTAATTCCTAAATATCAATCAATAATCATCTTTTTAAGTGTTGTGTAATTCTTTTTCAAATTAAGGCTCAATAATTTAAAACAAAATCTAATTTAAACAGATCGCCCACATACTGTGGCAAGTGTGCAGGGTGCGAAGTTGTTTATTGGCAATACACAGGTTTTTATGGAGAGCAAGTAATACGGGTGAAGTCCAAGTTTTGACATTCAGACCACCACATGCCACATTTTTATTGTCAAATGAAACAATTTGGAAGCCAACTGGTTTCGATTTCTTTTTGGAAACCAGTCATATTGATTCGTATCCACAAACTTCGAACCTCGAGTCACCCGGGACAAAAATATTGGGGAAATTGGGGTGGTTCGGACGAATCCCCCGAACCACCCCTGGATCCGCCACTGAATAAATAAATTAATTTGCCAAAAGATTATGATATATAACTGCATTTTTTAAAAAAATGTACTGAATTTTTATTTTCAGGCGATGTATGTCCTCATGATTTTGGCTTACATTTTCTTGCCAGTTTACATTGCATCAGGGGTAAGTAACATGTGCAGACTTTTTGTCCTTGGGTTGGATAAGGAGTTCTCCCCAGTACGGTTATGAAGGCACGGGGGTTAGCGATGGGATACAACAATCCAGAATACACTCAGGGCCGGCTCCAGAGGGGGTTCACTAGGATTGCCCGAACTCCATTTTGGGCAGCGTTTTGAGTTACAAGGGGATTTCGGTCAGGAAGTTGGAAATGATCATGTAACTACCCTAAGACTGCCCAAAACGAACCCCCTTTCTGGAAATCTTGCAACCCACCCTGATACATGTTTTTTAGTGTTGAAGTTTTTCAACATCCATATGTCACTCATTTTAATGTCTATTTAATAAAGAACGAATGTTTATAGTTGTTCAATACGAAAACGATTTAATATGCAGTTTTCATTGCTTAATTCCGGCAGTTGTGTGAATCAGTCAGAAATAGAACTAACTTACGTACCAACGGAAATCTCTGAACCGGTCTCGATAGTGTTCGGTAGTCTTCGTTATTTGTCGCACGTAAGCATTTGTACTAAGCCTACTCTGTCATTTTACTCTCAGCCTTCTGTGATTCTGAAGTTTGAACTTGAAACGAATGTTATGTAGTAAACAACCGCCAATGCTTTCTGCAGTCATTGATCAAAATGTGTTCAAAGCCTACCAGTAGTTAAAGAAACAGAAGCCCAATGTGATGCAACAAAAACACAAGTCAACTGCGTAATGTTAAAAAGGTATTTAATATATTTGTTATTGTTTAATAGCCAGGATTTTTCACACATATGGAATATGATCAAACGAGAAGTCCTCGGAGGTTTGTGATTCGAAACAGACGGATTGGAAGGAGCTAAAACAAAGCATATCCTGGGCTGGAGGTTATAAAACTGAGCATGAAAACCAGTCTCAAATCTCAAGCATCTGATTTGCTGAAATGGCGACACCAGTCGCCATTTCAGCAAATCAGATGCTTGAGATTTGAGACTGGTTTTCATGCTCAGTTTTATAATCTTGGGCACTAACTTGTCAGAAGTTTGACTTCATGATTGTGCTCCTGTAGTATAAAAACAATAAAATCAATATCAACAAGTTGATTTTAATTCCAGGTATACACCATGCCAGAATATCTGAAGCTAAGATTCGGAGGCAAGCGAATACAGATATACCTCGCTGTGCTGGCCATTCTTGTATATGTGTTCACTAAAATCTCGGTAAGTTTGAACAAACTAATATATTAGTTATTCCTTTAAATGTCGGAAAGGTTCCACATGTACATGTACACTGGAAAAAATCCAAAATCTTTACATTGTTCATATATAAAAATGACATTAATTTGATTTTAGATGTGGAATCGAAGGGGACGGGCCAGGTCTTACGGCAGTCAACAATCCAATGTTTATCCACTGATTTTGTTATCATTTAGAGCAAATTGTTACATTGCATTAAATATGGTACTAATTGCATATTCTGTTTTGGTGTTCTTCAAATGTATTCGATTGTTTCAATTTTTATTTCTTTTTTCAAGGCAGATCTGTACGCCGGAGCTATATTCATTGAGCAGTCCATGAAATGGAATATCTACATATCCATTTTGATTCTTCTCGCCGTAGCTGCAATATTTACCATAGCAGGTATTCAAACGGTTTATACTACAGTACGTTACCTATAAATAGACAGTCACGTGACAGACAATTAAATTTTAAGGATGCTGGCGCGTTTTAGTGCGCATGTGCTAATGTACCTTAAATGGGCGAATAATCGTAAAAGTTCAAGAGTGGTACCGTTAAGTTAAACATGTTAAAAATCTTTAGAAAATAGGTGAACACTCCTAATCATGCAGAATGTCAATCATTGTTGTTGGTATTACAAAGGCATACTTGAATTATCCTTTGATGGGGATACGGATGTTATGTACTATGTCTGTCTCTAGCATGGTCGGCTAGGCGCTGTCGCCATATTTGTACAGTGTATTGCTTGGGGTTTATCTATACATTTTACAATTTTTTTATCGGAATGTTCCATTGATGAGAAATAATTACTGGAATAAAAATTAAGATCGTCTGTATCTGCTATAATTAAACCTTTTGTGTTTCAATAACAGGTTTCTCACCTGACTGTCTACTTATCCAAAACCAGTTATACAAACTGTATCTTTAACATATTTTACTTAACGAAAACACAGCTTGCGCCTCAATATATGTAGTTAACTCTGCGAAACTGTGCAAAGAAGATCTATTTGATTCATGGAAGAAGATCTATTTGTTTCAGTTTGCTTTCATACAAATAAACAAATTCGTAGTGTTTATAAACATACTTTGCGTTTTTGAATGGTCTTTTGAGAAACAACAATATTATGCTTAGGAATCGCTACATTGTAATCTGCTGCTCAATTAAATATGCTGTCCGATGACGTAGCTTCCATTAGGCACTTAAAGCAGATACCTATACTTTGTGCAGAATCTTTCTTAACTATACGCCAACATGTACTGCGATAAATCGCTTTCTTACTTTAACTCTTATATTAAAAATGTTCAGGGAGGGGGGATTTCCCAAAATCCAACGCAAAGAATGTGACTACACTTGTCTCTCAATCAAGCTTCTCAACTGCTGTTTAAACATTTTACCGTGTATTTTATGCAATTTTCGAATGATTATCTTTTCATTTCAGGTGGCCTGACAGCAGTTATTTGGACAGATTTTATACAAACTATAATCATGGTTCTTGGAGCATTAGTACTTATGGTTTTAGGTATGAAAATACTCGATTTGTTTCTAGTATATTCATTAAATGTCTAGGACGGTTCTTTAGTTCAGTGTAGAAAATATTCAGCTTACATAAAAAGTCTGATGTAGAAAACATTCAGACTCGAATAAAAATAACTACATGTGTATCTAGAAAAAAATTCAGCATGCATAAAAATTATCCAATTTAGATAACGTTCAGCACACTTAAAATAGTCCAATCTAGAAAATATTAAGCGTACATAAAATAGTCAAAAGTAGAAAACGTTGAGCATACATAAAATAGTTTAATGTAAACAATAACGAGCGAGCATTAAATAGTCAATCTACAAAACATTCAGCATACATAAAAATAGTTCATTCTTAAAAACATTCAGCATAATTAAGATAGTCCAATCTAGAAAACATTCAGCATTTATAAGATAGTCCAATCTAGAAAACATTCAGCATATATAAGATAGTCCAATCTAGAAATCATTCAGCATACATAAGATAGTCCAATCTAGAAAACATTCAGCATACATAAGATCGTCCAATCTAGAAAAATATTATGCATACATAAAAAAAGTCCAATCTAGAAAACATTCCGCATACATAAGAAAGTCCAATCTAGAAAACATTCAGAATACATAAAAATAGTCCAATCTAGAAAACATTCAGCATACATTAGATAGTCCAATCTAGAAAACATTCAGGATACATAAGATAGTCCAATCTAGAAAACATTCAGCATACATAAGATAGTCCAATCTAGAAAACATTCAGCATGCATAAGAAAGTCCAATCTAGAAAACATTCAGCATACATCAGATAGTCCAATCTAGAAAACATTCAGCATACATAAAATAGTCCAAAGTAGAAAACGTTGAGCGTACATAAAATAGTTTAATGTAGAAAATAACGAGCGAGCATTAAATAGTCCAATCTAGAAGACATGCAGCATACATAAAAATAGTCCATTCTTAAAAACATTCAGCATATATAAGATAGTCCAATCTAGAAAACATTCATCACATATAAGATAGTCCAATCTAGAAAACATTCAGCATACATAAGATAGTCCAATCTAGAAAACATTCAGCATACATAAGATAGTCCAATCTAGAAAACATTCAGCATACATAAAAATATTCCAATCTAGAAAACATTCAGCATACATTAGATAGTCTAATCTAGAAAACATTCAGCATACATAAGATAGTCCAATCTAGAAAACATTCAGCATATATAAAACAGTCCAAAGTAGAAAACTTTGAGCGTACATAAAATAGTTTAATGTAGAAAATAACGAGCGAGCATTAAATAGTCCAAGCTAGAAAACATTCAGCATACATAAGATAGTCCAGTCTAGAAAACATTCAGCATACATAAAATATCCAAGCTAGATTATATTAAGCAAACATGAAAAAGTCCAATCTAGAAAACATTCAGCATACATAAGATAGTCCAAGCTAGAAAAAAAATCAGCATACATAAGATAGTCCAGTCTAGAAAACATTCAGCATACATAAAATACCCAAGCTAGATTATATTTAGCAAACATAAAAATAGTCCACTCTAGAAAACATTCAGCATACATAAAAATAGTCCAAGCTTGACTATATTCAGCATACATAAAAATAGTCCAATCTATGAAACAACTTAAGCGTATTAAAAGAAAGCCCAATCTAGAAAACATTAAGCAAACATAAAAATAGTCCAATCAAGAAAACATTCAGCATACATAAAATAGTCCGAGCTAGATTATATTAAGCAAACATAAAAATAGTCCAATCAAGAAAACATTCAGCATACATAAAATAGTCCGAGCTAGAAAACATTCAGCATACATAAGATAGTCCAATCTAGAAAACATTCAGCATACATAAGATAGTCCAATCTAGAAAACATTCAGCATACATAAAAATAGTCCAATCAAGAAAACATTCAGCATACATAAAATAGTCCAATCAAGAAAACATTCAGCATACATAAAAATAGTCCAATCAAGAAAACATTCAGCATACATAAGATAGTCCAATCTGGAAAACATTCAGCATACATAAAATAGTCCAAAAAAGGAAACATTCAGCATATATAAGATAGTCTGATCTAGAAAACATTCAGCATACATAAGATAGTCCAATCTAAAAAACATTCAGCATACATAAGATAGTCCAATCTAGAAAACATTCAACATACATAAGATAGTCCAATCTAGAAAACATTCAGCATACCTAAAAATAGTCCAATCTAGAAAACATTCAGCATACATAAGAAAAGTCCAATCTAGAAAACATTCAGCATACATAAGATAGTCCAATCTAGAAAACATTCAGCATACATAAAAATAGTCCAATCTAGAATACATTCAGCATATCTTAAATAGTCCAATCTAGAAAACATTCAGCATGCATAAGATAGTCCAATCTAGAAAACATTCAGCGTATATAAAATAGTCCCATCTAGAAAACATTAAGCATTCATAAGAAGTCCGATCTAGAAAACATTCAACAAGCACAAACATAGTCAAATTTAGAAAACATTCGGCACACATAAAAATAGTCCAATTATGAAAACATTCAGCATTCATAAAAAAGTAAAATCTAGAAAATATTCAGCGTATAGAAAAATAGTCCAATCTAGAAAAAATTCAGCGTTAATGTCTTTAGACGCGTATTAATAATGTCTGAAATGTGAAATTATGAAAGAAGCTTTATATAGTGTCTTTTCATATTCATTTGTCTATTATTTTCATTTTATGTTTAAGCGTTCATCAAAGTTGGTGGTTATCAAGGAATGGTCGAAAAATATCCCGAAGCTGAGTCTAATTATTCACGAGAGGCAAACAACACGTGCGGCGCACCACGTGCGGATTACATGCATTTGTTTCGTCATCCGCTGACCGGAGATATACCCTGGCCGGGCCTCATTGGAATTACTATTAACTCCATATGGTACTGGTGCTCCGATCAGGTAATCACGATTTCAGTTATTTAAGGTAAATATGATTTCAATTATTTGAAGTGCCGTTTTTAGGGGAAAAGTTTTAAGGAAAAAGTTCGTTTAATATCCAGCTAAATACATATACTACTTTCGGATATTTTGCTATGAAATAAAGCTTGGATTATTATTCTTTAAGGTTAGTCACAAACACATTGCTTCAAAGCTCTAGTTCGTCGAAAAAATATCCAGTGAAATGGATTTCGATAAAACTGAAACTGATTTCGATAAAACTGACACTGATTCGAGAAAACTGACACAGATTTCGAGAAAACTGACACAGATTACGATAAAACTGAAACTGTTTACGAGAATACTAAAACTAAATACGAAGAAACTGAAACTGTATACGAGAATAATGAATCTGATTACGAGAAAACTGAAACTGATTACGAGAAAACTGAAACTGATTACTAGAAAAATGGAACTGATTATAAAAAAACGGAACTGTTTACGAGAAAACTGAAACTGATTACGAAAAAGCTGAAACTGATTACGAAAAAGCTGAAATTGATAACGAGAATACTGAAACTGATTACGAGAAAACTGACACAGATTACGAGAAAACTTAAACTTTTTACGAGAAAACTGAAACTGATTACGAGAAACTGAAACTAAATTCGAAAAAAAAAACTGAAACTGTTTACGAGAATAATGAAACAGATTACGAGAATACTGAAACCGTTTACAAGAAAACTGAAACTCATTACGAAAAAGTGAAATTGATCAGGAAAGACTGTTTAATGAGTATTTAATTTAATAATCGTTTTATTAGAAATAATTTATATTGTAAAGCATGTTTTGTAAAATATTTGCTTTAACATCATGAACTGTCACGTCCTGGCTTAAAATATGCCTTAAAGACAGTGCTGATCATACATTCTCTTATTTTTGTTTCAGGTGATTGTCCAGCGAGCTCTGGCCGGGAAGACGTATGACCATGCCAAAGCTGGCACTATCCTGTGTTCTTACATCAAGATTTTACCTCTGTTCATGCTTGTATTTCCAGGAATGATCGCCAGAATTCTTTTTCCAGGTTTGTACATATTTTTTATCATTATGGTTTTATTATTATAGTTATTGTTATTATTAATTATTAAAATCATTGTCATCGTCGTCGTCGTCATCATCATCACCATCATCACCATCATCATCGTCGGCGTCGTCGTTGTCGTCGTTTTATTTTTTTTTGTAGCAATTGAACTTCAATACTTCTATTGTATGATATCCTCATAATTATATAGATTTTGTCTTTTGAGCATGGAATCGATATTTGATGGTGTTCATTTTGGGCATGGAAAACATATGGGTCGTTCAAAGTGTGTGAAGGGCTTTTTAGGCAATCCGAATGTTTTTCATACTCTGATGAAAACAATCAAATATCGATTCAATTCTTAATACGATTTTTTAACCTCGGATTACCATCATAAATATTTTCAATATTACCGACATTACGGGCTTTACACATTTCAAACAACCTAACTGTTTTCCATACCCAAATGAAAACCATAATAATCAGTAAATATATTGTCCGAAGCATACATGTAGAAACAAATAACCAAATAAGGAGAAATCAAGTACATATGAATTGCATGTATAACATTTTTACAGAGACAGTAGGTTGCGCTGATCCGGAGATCTGTAAGAGTTTGTGCGGATCTGCTTCCGGTTGCTCCAACATTGCCTATCCACAACTTGTAATTAATCTGATGCCTCCAGGTATAAATTAAAACCCAATTTTGTCTTTGTTCATTTATAACTACCGGTATATGAAGTATACAACTAAATGAAATGTGTTGTGAATACTTTGTAGAAAAATCGACTTCTTTGCAATACTACAACCGGTGAAAAAGTGTTTTATTTCCTTGTCGTTTTTTTCTATAAATAGAATAGAGTGAAACTTGTCCTAGAAATATACTTAAAAACAACAATAACAAAAAAACAAACAAATAAAACACTTTGCCAACTCAGTTTAGTGTACAAGGCTACCCTTTTCAGCAATGAGTTTTACATAATTATAATTATTTTGTCCGATATAATTTATGTATGGTTTGTGGTATACAAATTATCGGTATCCCCCTGGGAACCAACAGTGGTCCATTTATCTCGGTTCTCTTTTTTTTTGGCTTTCAGTCTCAATAGCTCCGTTTCCGTTAACATACATTTGATGGACTGAAGGTTATAAAAGTGAGATCGGAAACAGTCTCAAATCTCAAGTCTCAATACTGGTCGCCATTTCAGCCAATCAGATGCTTGAGATTTGAGACTGGTTTCCATGCTCAGTTTTAAGACACTGTGCACTGGCGTTCTAACTGTCAGAGTCATATCTCGGCCCAATATCAAGAACAATAATTATTAAGATAAACTTTAACTTCACCTCAAAGTATTCCTTTAAAATTCTAAAGATTAACAACTTACTTTATTGATTTTGGTTTTAAGAATACGTTTATATAATACTTCTTGTTTCAGATGCATTTGGAAAATAAGTTATCTGTATAATTTGATTAAGAATTTCAAAAACAAATATGTGGGTAAAAAATCAAAATCTGAGCTGGAACACAATCATTAATTCTAGAATCTTTCAACACAGGGTTTAGAGATAATTAAAATATTTTCATAATAATTTTAAGATTTTATTTTATTTGTACTTAATATTCCAAGTAAATAACAAATGTTTACTCAAAATATCAATAAATATGTTGAGTTTAAATTAGAATTTCAACACAAATTAGAATTTCAACGCAAGACTTTTTTGTGATACTGTCGTCTGATGTAATATTGTTTTATTACATTTGTCTATTTGGGGTCACTATGGTTATAACACATTTGTTTATTTAGGGGCACGCGGATTGATGTTAGCAGTCATGTTATCGGCGTTGATGTCATCGCTGACGTCAATATTCAACAGCAGTAGCACCATATTTGCGATGGACATTTGGACTCATATTCGAAAGAAGTCATCGGAACTTGAACTTATGATAGTTGGCAGGTACCAATACATGCAATAGCCTGGTTCATATTTTGACTGTTTATCACATTTTCTCTCCACCTTCTCGAGCTAACGAGATACAAATAATACAGCACTTGACATATATTAATAAATAATTCGTATTAAGAAAAATAGCCGTCAAAAATGCAATTAATTCAATAGGGGAACAATTATACCTAACAATATTAGACTCAAATCTAATTATAAGCCCATTTCAGGGTGTTTGTCATAGTGCTAGTTTTCATCAGTATTATATGGGTTCCAGTATTACGTCACGGCAGTACACAACTATATGTCTACATACATTTCAGGGTGTTTGTTATAGTGCTAGTTGTCACCAGTATTATATGGGTTCCGGTATTACGTCACGGCAGTACACAACTATATGTCTACATACATTTCAGGGTGTTTGTTATAGTGCTAGCTGTCATCAGTATTATATGGGTTCCGGTATTACGTCACGGCAGTACACAACTATATGTCTACATACATTTCAGGGTGTTTGTTATAGTGCTAGTTGTCATCAGTACTATATGGGTTCCGGTATTACGTCACGGCAGTACACAACTATATGTCTACATGCATTTCAGGGTGTTTGTTATAGTGCTAGTTGTCACCAGTATTATATGGGTTCCAGTATTACGTCACGGCAGTACACAACTATATGTCTACATGCATTTCAGGGTGTTTGTTATAGTGCTAGTTGTCACCAGTATTATATGGGTTCCAGTATTACGTCACGGCAGTACACAACTATATGTCTACATGCATTTCAGGGTGTTTGTTATAGTGCTAGTTGTCACAAGTATTATATGGGTTCCGGTATTACGTCACGGCAGTACACAACTATATGTCTACATGCATTTCAGGGTGTTTGTTATAGTGCTAGTTGTCACCAGTATTATATGGGTTCCGGTATTACGTCACGGCAGTACACAACTATATGTCTACATGCATTTCAGGGTGTTTGTTATAGTGCTAGTTGTCATCAGTATTATATGGGTTCCAGTGTTACGTCACGGCAGTACACAACTATATGTCTACATACAAGAGGTGTCCAGCTTTCTTCAGCCACCTATTTGCTGCATTTTTCTACTGGCGCTGTTCTGGCCACGCCTAAATGAAAAGGTTTGTTGCTACATTATGTTAAGACGTTAATCCTTCAGCTTTCCTATCTCTATAAAGTAAAAAGGTTGAGAATTTAAAGAACTGTAGAAAAAGCCTTTTCCACATTTTTTCTTATATCTATGCACGGATCAGTTTAGCCTGGATTCCAGGCGATGAAGTATTTTGTTTTTATTAATTCTCCAACTAATTATCTTGAGCCCGGCTACATCTCTATCTGAATTCAGACATCTCTCTCAATGCAGTTTGATAGAAAATAGACTGGCTACAATAAGAGTCTGTGATGATGTATAAAAAAATAAATAAAAAGGCAAAACAAACTAATTATCAGACTAGTGGCTAGTCTAGGTTCAGTTAAACCGTATAAAATTAAAAACCGTATACAGCAATTTATTTTATAACTATTTTGTTTATTTTTAATTTACGCATTATTTTTATTCAGCAGTTTATATAAAGTGTTCTGGGTTTTACAGGTCATAATGTTTCTAAGAAAAAATACAATTACAATTTCTTGCTTTCTATTGATATTTATAATGTTTTAATACCATTTTTAAAATTTACAATTTTATTTATTAATTGATTTAAAGAGTTTTAAGGGTTTTTTTTGCCACAACGAATGTTTTTAAGAAAAAAAGATTTCTTGTCTTCTACAATGGGTAATAACGAATGTTTCTAAAAATATGATTTCTTGCTTTCTACTTTTCAAACAAGCACACAGATTTATGTTATTTCAGGGCGCATTTTTCGGCCTAGTCGTCGGTATGGCAGTCGGTATAGCTCGGTTTATTGCGGAGTATGTGTATGGGAAGCGAGGGTGTGAGGATCCAACCCCCGACCCGACACCAGGGATCATCAAGAACTTTCACTACCTTTATTTCTCCCTATTTCTGTTCGTGGTCACAGGTCTAGTGGCTGTTATAATTTCTGTGCTGTCAAAACCAATTGACAAAAAATATGTAAGAAATTTATATCATTATTGTGATTTTATAATAATATTAATAATAATAATAATAATAATAATAAAAATAAAAATAATAATAATAATAATAATAATAATAATAATAATAATACCGACATTAATATAGTTTGTCATTAATATATCCGAAGAGATATATAAATCAAAAACAGGTAATTCCACTCTTATTTTTGTAAAATATTATGCTTTGTAACAGCTGTGATATACATTGGTTGATTGTTGTGCAACATACCGGCCGTGCTATACATGTATTTTAGTAGAATATTGTGCACGGAACCGTTTACGCTAGACCTTAGTAGAATATTGTGCACGTTTCCAGCTTTGACACACTATGGAAAAGTATTTTCATTTCTTATATTCAGTTATACCGATTAACATTTTGGACAAGGCACAGTAAAAAACCAAGGCATGACATACAAGAACTGTCTCGGAATAGAGCAGAAAGTGAAAAGGAGGCAGATCTAGTGGCACATGAATATGAACTGCAACAACTCAGGTCGGAAGAACAGAAAGGTAAATGCAGAATAGTTTATAAAAGACGTGATAAAAAGATAAAACGTATAAAAGAAGTTAAGAGGCAACTAATACCAACAGAAAAAGATAATCGGAGCCAATAAAACTTTACAAATAAACTCATCGTTTTTACTTGTCATCTACATGTACATTCATTCTCTTCACAAGTAATAAGGAGGTATTTTGATTTGACACTACAGTCATTTTATTTAATACAAACTGTTGCTTGTCTTCATTTTCCACACAATCATTTTTTATCCGGTGAACAGCTATCACTTTTGCAACCAAAGATTAACATTTAAATGCATTTTAAAATTTAAATATTTTTAAATCGTTTTCTCTAATGGGACTAATGTGTAATTGCGTCTATTTTTGATGATTATTGACGGGAGAATTCACTAAAATTTGAATAAAGAGAATTTGCCCAACCAAAATGTTCTTCTACTGTAAAAAATCGATATTTATATCCAAGAAATATTAAGCTCATATTTTGTTAGAATTGTAAGTCGATATATAACTGCGGCGCACACTAAGGTTTTTTCAAGGATTTCAGGATAGAAATTCGTTGACGGTATTAGACGTACATTTAACAACTGCAGGGTGTAACTTTGGTGATGTTTTTTTTTCAGAGAAGAACAGCAATCAAGAAACCGATAAACCGATGACTTATGATGAAGCGACCCATTCAATAGGTAATTTTACAGCAAAAACCATTAAAATTCCAAATAGAGCGACAGGGTAAGATGCAAGATTTTCCAGAAATGTGGATTCGTTTGGGACAGTCTTACGGTATTTACATGATCATTTTCAAGCATTCTGGTCAAAATCCCCACGAAAATAAAATATTTCTACTCAAAAGAGGGTTCGAGCAACCCAACTGAACCCCATCTGGAACCGCCCCAGCAATTAAATCCTTAGACCTACCTAACTGTCTTTATTTCGTAGTGAAAATGATTGTAAAATGTTACTGGACAGTTACGGGAGATGATCCAAAAGTACTCTCGTTTCATTATTTTTGAAATGGAGCAGCGAAATTCTACCACAATCTACCATCAATTATCTATTGATATACATGTATACTGAACAAAAATAAAAAGTATCCACTTTTTATGCCTGTATTCTCATAAACATGTTTTCATTTATTCAGGAACGCTTTGAATGGTGTTTAGTTAGTTAATCTTGGTTGTTTTTAAGTTTAATTGTTCATTGCAATAATCTTCCACACCAAAACCTCAGCAGCTGCTCGTCGGATAAAGATTAATAGTGGATTACAAAACACTACATTTTCAATTTAAAGGGAGGTAATTGGAAATGGTTGGAATTTCCAGCGTTGTATATCGAGGACTGGTTGATTGATGAAAGTTTTGTGATTTTATTGATCACAAGGGGTGGAAAAATTTGATTTAATTCCAATAAATGTGAATACTTTTAAAAATCACTTACCTTTTCCTGAAATCCTGATTATAATAATGGGAAAGATAACTAAGGTGTGGCTGCAGATTTTCAAGAACACTTTATCTCTTTGCAATGATAGCAGAAATTCAAATGTGTTCACATATATAATTTCTATTTTTCGTTTTCACATTTTACAAAATTTAAGAAAAAAAAGTGGATACTTTTTAATTTTGTTGAATATATAAAGATCGAGCCATAAGTCGTCAAACTAAAACATGTTGTGTCACGATAGCAGGCTCGGCCACCAGCCTGTAATAGCAAATTAAATACACGCAACTCTCTGAAATTCGAGGACGAATTGCCAAATTTGAGGGGGTGTATGTCACGGTACGAATCTAGTCACTATCTGGGGAGAAGCTGTGTAGGCGGACGGATAGCTCGGTCGGGAGAGCACTCATTCTGCAAGTGAGGGTCCAGGGTTCGAGTCCCGGTCTGGCTGCACATTCTTTCTCACAATGTGACATATGGTTTCCATAGTAATGTTACCGTCGTCATCCCGGCCCAACAGAAAATAGTTTAAAACATAAAGTCTCTTACATTCAATGTTCATAATGACTGTATTATTAATTAAGTGCTCTTAATTGCGAGGTAGTGTGACCTCCAAGATGGGGTTGATAAGGTTTAAAGACACGACAATACAACTTAAAAGATCAAAAACAAAATAATAAGAAAATAAAAATACACGTTAATTTTAATAGGTAGTTAAGTGTTGCATTTTTTATATTATACAGATCCTCTACCATGGTACCGGAGTGTTCTCAACTGGATTTGTGGTCTAGAGTATTTGGAAATAACTCATATTGACCAAAAACAGGTAAACAAGATTAAACGGCCATCGATGTAGTTGCGACAAAGATATTACATCAGTGCCACATTTTTCCAATCGAGTTTTTAGTAGAAATATGTATAGCATGATTTTGTCACATGGAACATTTATAGAATTATTTTATTATTTAGCAAGAAAAGTATAACACAGATGTGTTATATGTGGGCGACATTTAACAGAAGTTAGATGCTGGGTGTAAGAGTTCATGCAGGTGATGGATTGTTATTAAACAAAGAAAGAATTAAGAGACAATATATTGTTGTCTTTTATTGGCAAAGGGTATTGAACGTTGAAGGATGTGCGTGTGTACTACATGTAGTTATGGAACACGTTGTATACAAGGAGTGAGGTTTGAAATGAAATATACCGTAAATGGTATGGCCTGGGGTTTATGTTGAAATTTGTTTACTGAACATTTACAAGTTTGCAGTAAATGTAGTGAATGATTTGAAAACAAACAAATTGAACTGTTTTCCTTTTAAATATAATGATACCTAGCTGAAAATTGTGGAAGAGATGGTTGCTATGGTAACATGCATTATGATGAAGAATTACCAGAACTATATGTAATGATATACATGTATTCATTTTAGGATACAAAGTAATTTCTCACATTTTATGGATTTAGTTCACTCCTCCTTGCACCTTTATCGATAAATAAGAAAATTATCAAAATTTCAATAACGACAAAATGCCTTTCAATGAAATGTTGCACACATGAATGGTAATTTTGTTTAGTTTGATAATTTTCTTTTTAATCGATGGTCGAACAAGGAGGAGTGTAGTGGGTCGTTAATAGCACACAAAATTTCGTTAATGTAACTAATTACTAAAAATAGAAAAATCTTGTCCAGGCTGTACATTTGTTATTTCTCATTGGATTTTAAAATAACTTGGCTCAAATGTTTACCATGACAATGTGTAGTTTCGCGTACAATACTCATGCCTGTTGGTCCAAGGTCAAGGTCACTGTTACTCAAAATAAAATTTTCTTGTCTGGGCTGTTAATTCCTAATGAATGGAGTGATTTCAAAATAACTTTACATAAATTTTCACCATCACAAGGGGATGTGTTGCTTACAATACCCATGCCGGTAGGTCAAAGGTCAAGGTCACTGTTACTAAAAATTGCATTTTCTTTTCCAAGCTGTAGATTTGTTGTTTCTTATTGGATTTTAAAATAACTTGGTGTAAATGTTCACCATATCGAGACGTTGGGTTTTGTACAACACAACTTTGTTGTACTCAGGTGAGTGATAAAGGGCCATCATGACCCTCTTGTTCATATTACCCACATCATATGTAGTAAGGTCCATAACTCAAATAATCATTTTCTGGACGAATGATGGGTCATAATATATTATTACTATGTAACTATTACTTGATTATATTTACTATAGTACAATTAAACCGGCGCTAGCGAATGCTGAGAACCATGTGGCCCGGCTTTGGCATAGTATAAAGTATGGAGTGGAGTCTTGGAGTGGAGTCTTGGAGTTAAATAATATGATCCCCTATAAATTTGTCCCAGTCTGGGATACTTGTGGACAGTGTTTGTTTTCTTTAGGACAACTAGATATGTGATTTTTATAAGTAACTGTCAAAATTCAAGAAACTTCATAACACAATGTCTGCAGAGCTTTTTTCTGTGTTAATTGGAGCAGAGACAGTCTCTAGGGAACTGAGATGATAGACGCTGGACATTAACTCTTGGTGTACCTTAAATCATTATTCGACAATTAGACTGAACTTAAGCTTTAGCAATAAAACATCTGTTCTAAGGTGAATTCAAGGTGTTCTTATGGAATGGGAATTTTTACAGCTTTAATAAAACATTTAATAAAGCAAACCTGTGATTAATACAAATGTATTACAACAATTGTTTATATTAAAATAAGTAAATATCATTTGTTAGTATAAAGTTGTACTTTCATTTCAATAAAACAACTGTGATGCAATATGAATACATGAAGGATCTCAAACCTTGAAGTATGCAATATATATATTAGCATGCTGATCATGTATAATCAAGTTATTTACTTTTATGCAAACCAGTTAGAAAATCAATTGATGGAAACAACATAAAATGGCCAACATTAATGACATTAAATATTCAGATTTGTTTCTTGTACAATAAATGTTTTGTTGGGTATGTCTTCTCCAAATTAATAGGTCAATAATGGTTCAAACAATGTTCTCTCTATGTTCCTGCCAGTGATACTGCTCAGTTATATGACATGCTAAATGGTCAGTTCAAGGCACCATGACAGCCCAAGAGAATTTCAAGAAAAACAATGATCTAATCTTGACACTTATGGGTTCCTGCCATAACAAGGTTGACTCATTACAAAAAGTGCAGGTGCATCCATATTTTGTGATAGATGTCATGGGATGTAAGAATAATAAACTGTAAAATGCATTAATTTCGCGTGGAGAAAATTTCGCGATTTTCATAAAAAAATCACCAATTTTCATTATTCGCGTATTTATGAACTTGCGACGTCGTAAGACTCGAAATCGTAAGTATATAAGGATAATTTATTACCGTGATCACGATTTCATAAGTAATTAAATCAAATAACTGAATTGTGGCCAAAAAGGAATTTTATGCGGCGTTTAAAGTGATTATCAGTTCTGTTAAAGTTGCCTCTTTTCGCATAATTATCGGATATATCAAAACTCATCATATATTTGCGATATGTATGAATTCACTAGGTAAACGATTCACGAATATTAGCGAAAATAAAACTAACGTGAATAAAAACCAGTTCTACAGTTTTGTTTCTGAAAACTGTTCTTTGAACATTACTTTTGACTTTTAAACTGATAATCATAATGAAAGAAGGCTTTAAGTCCTCGGCAGATATAAAAATAATGACAATTATTGTTTATGATTTCAGAAAAAATTGCTGTCAAAAAAATAGAAATTTAAAATAGTTTAAGGTATATTCTGCCCATATTGTACTCTTGAGATAAAAAATACATGTTAAAAAATGTAAAATACCATACAATATTACTACTGGTATGAAGATTATTATCAACTTGCAAGGCATTCTTTAATTATTTTTTGTTAAAATCTTAAAACACCGCACAGTTTTTTAACACATGCAGATCAGCAAACTTAACATTGTGTTGCTATAAAAAAAGAAAGTCGTAATTACCTATTATTAAAGTGCAATTAAAAATATTGATCATAAATAGCTTAGAAGACATTCGTGTGTACTGAAACATGCTTATTACATAAAATAATAAGTATGTTTACTATAAGATTTGAACCCATGCCCGCTACAGATAAAAAAGAATATCATTGTCATGAAATATTTCAAAACTAAGACTAAACCAACTCCAAGGTCAGACTCCAAATTGTCACTCCAAAAATTCAGCTCCAAAATTCAGCTCCAAGGTCAGACTCCCGACTCCACTCCAAGACTCCACTCCAAGACTCCACACCATACTTTATACTATGCCCCCGGCTTTATATATAGATCGTTGAGTAGTGAACGGGAACCATGTCGTATGTACGTTAAGTATAAGGTCAAGCTATTTATAATTGAGTATATAAATATAAATATTGAATTGAATTATCTCCCCTTAACTATAACTATAAATATATACATGTATAGATTATATAAATAGATCGATTAGTCGGTGTTTTCTTTTAATTATGCGAATTGAAAGTTTATTTTTGTAAGCAGTTATAGAAAGAGTGTACATGTAGTAAGAGACATTGTTCAGATAGTTATTCTTGGATGATATTGAAGTTTGTGTTCTGTTTACGAATATTGGCAATCCTATGACTTGATTTTCGGCGCGTGAATGTGACCTATATTATGATGGTTCTTTGTTAACAAATATTTTTGATGTTGAAATTGACGGTTCTAGTGGGTTTCTGTTTTACAAGTGGGCGATTTCGTGTCTTTAAAGTAAATAATGATTGTATAACCATTTTTTGTAGGTCTTTTTCTGTTGTTAAGAATAATTGTGACTCATCCCCATCCCCTCCCATTCCCCCCCCCCCCCCCCCCTGGTTTACGGGATCAAGATGCTGAATATATAAAGTTAGTATAGAGTTTTCATCCTGAAAGTACCAAAGGAATTGCCATGTACGTGGTAGGACAATTTTGAAAGATAATGTTGAATTTAAATAGAGCAAATTCATTTAATGTGGTTAGTGCTATGCTAAGACCTGCATGAACTCTTACACCCAACATCTAACTTCTTTAAATGTCGTCCACATATAACACGTCTGTGTTATACTTTTCTTGTTCAGGATAATCTCCATAATAATCTTAGAATTTTCTAAAAAATATGTAATATTTAACTTTATTTAACTATATATTTACTACAGACTTGAAACATATGATCCTTTCATCTTTCACATTATATGCATGCAGTATGCTTTGTCTTCCACAAGCATATTTTTCATTACATATGTCTATTTATTACATATGTATACCTATTCGATTTCAAAGCTGCATTTCGGGGGCATATGTCAATTTCAAGTGACAGCTCTTGTTCATTATTGTCATTGTAGATTTTTGTAAGTAGATACTTGCACTTTGTGGACAGTTACACCAAAATTTATTTTACATGAAGGTGTTGCCAGGAAGTTAAAAATAATCATAGCACTAACCACATTACAATGAATTTGCTCTATATAAACTCAACAGTACCTTTCAAAATTGTCCTACCACGTACACGGTAATTTGTTTGGTACTTTCAGGATGAAAATCTATACTAACTATCTATATTCAGACACAGCATCTTGATCCCGTAAACCAGGGAGGTGGGGGTGGGGTGGGAGGGGGGGTGAGTCACACAAATTATTCTGAACAACAGAAAAAGACCTGCAAAAATGATTATTCAATCATTATTTACTTTACTGACACGAAATCACCTTCTTCTTGGAAAACTGAAACCCACTAGCTTGAACCGTCAATTTTAACATCAGAAACATTTGTAAACAAAGAACCATCATATATAGGTCACTTTCACGCGCCAAAATCAAGTCACGTGATCGCCAATATTTGTAAACAAAACACAAACTTCAATATCTGCCAAGACTAACTATCTAACAATGTCTCACTACATGTACACTCTTTCTATAACTGCTTACAACAATAAACTTTCAATTCGCATATATTTTGATTATAAGAAAACACCAACTTATCGATCTATTTATATACTCTATATATATCTATACTCTATATATAGATTTATACTATTTATATACTCTTTATATATAGCTTGAGCTGGTTCTTAACGTTTACTAACAACCTATATATGAAGCATGGTACTCAACATTCGCTGTGAACGTCTATTTGAAGCCGGACCCCTTTTTCTTTTGGGTCGGAATAGATGTGCGTTGTAAAGGTCATCAAGTAATAGTTAAATAGTGCATATAAGTTATGACCCATAATTCGGTCAGAAAATAAATTATGATTTCATTGTGTATAAACATCACTTTATAACAAGTCAATCATGTCAGCATGGTTTCATGATATTATACTGAGAGAAAAAAGTTTAGCAAGTTTGGAAATATTTCACTAGTTTATTGAAACTATACCAATTTGACTTAAACCAAGTACATAATTGGGTAAAGCATTTAGTTTTCAATTGGTTTGTAACAATAAATTGTCAAAACCCTGTTGACTTAGCTCACTGTACAGCCTGAAAGACGTTAGGGGTAAGGCGTCAAAAATCACAAGGAGTTCAGTATCTACAGTTCTGAGGCACACCCTAGTCCCAGTAGTATTCATGAGATCTCGGGCTATCTTCCCACTGGACATAAACCGGTTACGTCGAGAAAGCATCGTGATGTAACGGTCTTCGCGTGGCGTTGTTTTCCGTGGTCTGCCTGATCTGGGTCTGTCGTTGACTCGTCCTGTCTCCCTCAGATGGTTTCTTAGGCGACTAATTGTAGATTCATGGCGATTGAAATGCCGAGCGACAGCTCTTGCCGTCATACCAGCGTGGAGCATACCTACAGCTCTTTGACGTTCTTCTAACGTCATTCCTGGGCGACGCCCCATTGGAATTTGTTCGAGTTTTAAACTGGTTATTTTATTTGTGGTAACAGCTCAAAACAATGAGGTACATTGCTCGACTCTGCACGCTACGGAAATTGCAGTGCTTACACTGCACGTGATTTTTTATTTTCTTACGCTTCGCCGATAAAATACACGTTTTTCGAACAAACACAGTAGATGTGTAAAGAGCCTCGATAAATACATCATTTACATATAAAAACGTCTTCATTCGTAAGCTCAAAAAGAAAAAATAATATGTGTGAAAAACTTGCTAAACTTTTTTCTTTCAGTATATTTATATATTTCAGGTCACGCGAGAAGACATGTTATCAATAGAAGAGGATCGTCGCTGGAAAATATGTTCCAATGTGGCAGCTGTCTGTAGTATGGCCGCCATGTTGACTATAGCTATTTATTTTGCCTAGTCATTCTTGTTCTATTTATAGATTTTTACCGAAAGTTTGTCATTTGTACACTTACGGGTCACGTGACATAATGTGCCGAGAGTTTTTGTATTGGAGGAAATTTTATTGGATACACGAAAACATTTATCCAAGTGAATCTTTGAAACAAGACTTCTTTTGTGGTTCGAATACTTCAACGTTATTAATAATTTTAATTTTATTGTTAAAATAAATATAATTTACAATTTTGTACGTCACTAGAACCGATGAGTTGTCTCAATATCAGGGTGGCTACAGAAGCAAGTCATTTTGTGTGTGCACGACGTTCTAAGAGTCACGTGGTATAGCAACCCTGAATATGCTGAACATTTTGTGCAACTTTATTTTCAAAAACTCCATAAGTATTGGAAAGCAACAGTCCGAACATAATCACACCTGATGAACTAAAAGTCCCCAACAGGATGACTTTAAACTTATTGCATTACAGTAGCAGTGGCGTAGCTGCCGTTATACAATTTTTTGAAAGACAGCTAGCATACCCAGATTAATGATGTTTTTATACCGACAATAAACAATAAAGCAGTGGCGTCGCTGCCGTTATACAATTTTTTGAAAAAAACAACAACAATAAAACAGTGAGCATACCCAGATTTATAATGTTATTATACCGAAAACAAACAATAAAATTCGAAATAAAGGTAATCTTTAATGTGTTGTTTGCATTCCCCCCCCCCCACTCAGTTACAGAATGCCAACACGTTTTTATGGCACGTCACGGGAAAATGTGCCTTCAGACAACTAACGTCAATTCTTAATAACTCGTAATATGCAGACGATATTGCTTATAAGGCATTTAGCGCTAAAACTAACATTATCATGATTATATCATCTAAAATCATCTAAATAGTAAAAAGATCACCTGTTACTTATGAGAGAGTACAAGAAATAAACTAGCTGAAACGCTAGCAGTATTGTCGTTTGGGGCAGCCTAAAGCAAACGCCACCACTATCGCATACAGGATGCGGAAACCAGCGAACGACTGGAATTGCAAGGTAGCAATAAAATAATGTAAATCTAAAATTATACACGTACGGTAAGCTGAAGGATTGGGTTTTACAGCGCTTTTTATTTTACGGAATATGCCAATTTTCATTCGCAAACAGCGTAGATCCTCAGATGGTCATCTCAGTGATCAGCATGTCGTCTGATCAGGATCTACACCATTTGCTTTTTGATTCATTAAGTTGTTTACGACCAAGAAGCAAACAGCGAAGAACCTGATCAGACGGCATGGATGTGACGGCTAATCTGGATCTACACTGTTTGCACATGCGATAAAACCTGTACATATAAAGGGTTATATTGCAGTTAGTTTATTTGAAGCACGATACGTTTATTCAAAGTAGATTTTTATTGAACTGACACAAGCGCATGTATTAACAAAAAATACACCAAGTTAAAACACATAATGTCTGTTAAATAAAACTTATTAAATTTTATGTGAAAAGTGTGTTTCTGTGACATGCTGGAGGAGAAGTCTAGTAAATAATTGTGTGTTTGCCGAATTCCTTTTACCAAGTTCCGATTCTCAGCACCCTGATCGCCATGGAAACGTTAACAGCAACTCCAGCTAAAAACGCGATCAATCTTGTCGGCTGGGGTAACGCGAACATGTACGCTATCGTATGCAGGATGCGGAAACCAGCAAACAACCGGAAGTGCCAGGTAGCAGTTGTAACATCCGGGTCACTAAGAACGTAAAATCCTCCAATCAAAACGAAGGGAAGCACGTTTTCTAGGTCGTTTCTATGACAACTGAAAACAAGAAAATTATTGGAAATTTATAGAAATCGTAACAACGAACAGTAATAAACAGATATCTATATTTAAACCAAACCCATCAAATTTAACAGTATAAAAATATAGACAAAATGGCACTTGTTTAGACTTTTTATGGCAGAATCGAGCAAGTGGATAAACACTTAAGAAACAACCAAGACTATCAAGGTTTGTATGTTTGTATGTTTATCTAATCCAGTATAAAATGCAAGTATAAGTGACGGCGTGCCGAACCTAGAGTTTATCATACCCTAATACAATAGAGGGAGAATAATTTATTTTAGTAGTACCTATTTAAACTGTTCAAATTGAATGCCAAAATTAACGAAAATGCATTTTTCCAGCGGAGCATGTCTCTGGATCCCTCTAACAATGTAGGTGCCTACACTAACATTGTTCAAGGAAATCTCAAAGTCACCCGCAAAACTGTTGGTTACATGTACCTATCTACCTATAATTCTGTCTTAAAGGCAGCTTGTCAGTAACTGATTTTTTCACTCAATGAATTTTTAGTTATCAGTTATTTCTGTTTTATGTAGTGAATTCTTCGTTTTCTTATTATAAATGAAAGGACCGCGTGTCAGCCAATTGTGTTTCTTGCATAAAGTATACATATACTTCGTTTCATGTCGGAAAATCGTCTATAAAGGAAGGCAGACGGGGTATACATGTTTTTCATGCCGTGATGTTAGGTGGCGTAGTTGTCTATGACATCATAGCACAGCTCATGAAAAATCAAAACATGATACAAAACAAACGGACGCTACCTTCTCACTCTTTCGATATCTGGATCGGTTGGGAAAGTTTTCAATGATTTCCCAACAAATTTATAGTCTTCTGGCGTTACAAATACCTGCAAGAAAAGTCGTCATTAAAGTGTACCGTTCATTAAATAACAATGTAATGCATTATTATAATAAATTAATGTTTCCTCTTTGTGTTTTTATTGATTTATGGAGGCCGCATGGGGATGAATGTCACAGGCTGAGGAAAAAGTGATACCTGACAGTATGAGCGCTCATACCACGACATACGCCCGCTCAAATTTGGAAATTAGTTCCCGATAATTCCAGGAATTTACATGTTTTAATTTGCAAGTTGGTGGCCGAGCCTGCTAGCGCTCACGGTTCCCTGTTGCGTGCCAAATAATACAGTGTGAGAAAGATGTGCAGCCAGACCGGGACTCGAACCCGGGACGCTCGGTTACAGGGTGAGGACTTCCGACTGAGTATTCCGAACCGCTTACACATCTTCTCCCCAGATAATGACTAAATTCATACTGCGGCGTGTGTTCAAATATGTTATCAGGTTAATTCATACGAGTACATTTGCACTATACATCTACCAGTACATATGTACTTATACAGATTCACCTGCATGCATTTTGTTTCAGGGGCGAGTCTTTTGTCACATTGATGCGAAACCCTTATCTAAAACGTTGAGCTCTATATCGGACGAATTTTGACAACGGTCTATAAAAAACGAAATACGGGTTTTCGTGTATATTACAAAAAGTTTGCTAAGTGCCAAGTAAACCACATTCCCATTCAAATTTTAAGTAAACCCAGAAAACACATTAAAATTGATAAACTGTTCAAACTGTTTTATAAACACTAATCCTGTGCATTACAAGAAATAAAACTAATAACTGACATACATCAAAAGATATATACAAAACTTAGAGTAGTATAAATGAAATACCTGTTTGCTAAGACGACGTTTGGTAGTCCAGATACTCATTAACACTGTTTTCGACAACACAACTCCAGAATAAAACGCAAACTTGGAAAAAACTTCATCGTCGAAGGTCAACGTTGGATAAAGCATTTTGTATGTTATATAAATCTAGTGTAATTCGATCATCGTCTTCCGGATTTTAGGCTATTGTCGTCGTTCCGCTTTGCGTTTTAACAAAACGGACTGATTTTTACAAATCGACGTGTAATACAATTCCCCAATTGGGTTGTTTTTCAATACCACTGTCACTGTATATAAACCGATTGTATCATCTACCGGATATAGCGCACTGATTGTCACAAAAAACATAGTAAACAGTTAAAAAATGAGGAGATTTTGTATGAATTGTAATGAGAAATCCAATCGAAAAATACATGTTCAACAGGCGATTCTCGTAGCACTAGTTATGAAAGACTAAAAAATGTTACCTTTTTTATGCAATATACTTTTAAAAAATCGCTAAAATCACTCACACAAAGTACCGTTTGCACTGTGTTCTGTTATAAAATCAGCGTAAATGTTTATGTTTAAACAGGTTTTGAGAGTTATTCTCATGCTAGCGATGATAAAACATATCATTCTTATTTTTACAATAATAAGAATACCATAGCTGATCAATTAAACATCAAAACATTAGACCAAACATGCATGTAGCTTCGACCCAGACTGTATCATTTATTGAACATGTTAACTCAATCATTTGTATGTTTCTAGTGATTTATGTGTATCAGTTAAGGCGACTTTTAAAGATGATTGTAGTATATTTTTCGGATTTAAGAACAACGGTTTGATGTAAAAACATGTATTATAAGTGTTTCGTTCAGAAATATGATACGTTATGAAATATGAGGGCATCGGTGCCTTTATATACTGCGGCGACACGAAACAATTATTGGATCTACCTGACTTCATTAGTTAACACCCAGGTCGCTCTGAGAACTACAATTTACAACAAGCGATAATTAATGTCGTCCCAAAATGTTTTGGATTTGATAAACATACTCTTTTTTAAAAGTAATAGTTTCGAAACTCAAGGTTGGCGATTATAAATACATACGCAGGTAGGCGTGACATACAAATTCTGAGGCAAAGCAAGTTATTTAAATACTGATATTTTAAGCTGATGATAAACCCTTTACTCAATGTACGACCAATGTAGATCATCGTCAGCTGAAACATCCATGTCATTTGATCGGAATATACAATTGTCACTTGTTTTCAGAAATATTCTTATAAATGTAATAGCAAACAGTGTACAGCAAACACAACGTACTACATATCCCATGGAGTAAAGGGTCAAATGGAACTTTAGCAAATGAATCAATGTCTTGTTTTCCGCCCAATGATTGACTATCACAAAAGTCTTCCCTTGAGAGTCAGGTATGTTCCCATGCTGATTTCAGTTAAAGAAATTAACCATTTCAATTTCTTACATATTCTCATAATACATTTAGCCATTAAAATACTATTGTTACAACTGATTAGTGTAAACTATGTGAATGCCAATATATCAGTTACAATAACAGTTTATAGTTTATTTTGAGGTTTGTATGAAAAATTAAACAGCCCAGCTGCTATTGCTTTAAATGTATAGATAGTGTAAATTATTAAAATGTTTGAGCGGTGTGTTTCGTAATGACTGTCTCATCTATAGCTTTATCATACTATCATTTATAGCAAACACACCTATTTCTGTTGTATCATGTAGTGCGATCTTTGTTGAATGATTCTCCAATAATCTGAATCACTTATGGCGATGCGCATTTGCTGATTTTATCAAGTGTATGCTTTTAGATAAGATGGAGGAGTTCGTCTACATATATTGTCTATACAAATCAGGTATATTTGGAGAAATAATTATATCATGGCGTACAAAAAAAGAAAAGAACTTTAAAATAATAAAACATAATGATACAACAATAGGGACTATAGATTATTGTTAGTTTGGAGGCTTGTATAAAAATTAAACTGTCAGGCCCAACGCAGCTGGGCGACCGTTTAATTTTTCATACAAACCTCGAAATAACTATAAACTGTTTAGTAACTGATCAATTGGCATACACGTAGTTTACACAAATCAGATGTCAAAACAGTGTTTTAATGGCTAGTATAAATGTATTATGAGAATATGTTAGAATGCGAATTCGTTAATTTCTTTAACTGAAATCAGCATGGGAACATACCTGACTCAAGGGAAGACCTTTGTGATAGTCAATCCTTGGACGGAAAACAAGACTGTCACATTGATTCCTTTGCTAAAGTTCCATTTGACCCTTTACTCCATGGGATATGTAGTACGTTGTGTTTGCTGTACACTGTTTGCTATTACATTTATAAGAATATTTCTGAAAACAAGTGACCATTGTTTATTCCGATCAAATGACATGGATGTTTCAGCTGACGATGATCTACATTGGTCGTACATTGAGTAAAGGGTTTATCATCAGCTTAAAATATCAGTATTTAAATAACTTGCTTTGCCCCAGAATTCGTATGTCACGCCTACCTGCGTATGTATTTATAATCGTGAACCTTGAGTTTCGAAACTATTACTTAAAAAAAAAACTCAGACTATGTTTATCAAATCCAAAACATTTTGGGACGACATTAATTATCGCTTATTGTAAATTGTAGTTCTCAGAGCGACCTGGGTGTTAACTAATGAAGTCAGGTAGATCCAAATGTTTCGTTCAGTCGTCGCAGTATATAAAGGCACCGAGGCCCTTATATTTCATAACGTATCACATATCTATGTACGAAGCACTTTTAATACATGTTTTTACATCAAGCCGTTGTTTTTAAATCCAAAAAATATACTTAAATCATCTTTAAAAAAAAATCGCCTTAACTGATACACATAGATCACTAGAAACATACAAATGATTGAGTTAACATGTTCAATAAATGATACGGTCTGGGTCGAAGCTACATGCATGTTTGGTCTAATGTTTTGATGTTTAATTGATCAGCTATGGTATTCTTATTATTGTAAAAATAAGAATGATATGTTTTATCATCGCTAGCATGAGAATAACTCTCAAAACCTGTTTAAACATAAACATTTACGCTGATTTTATAACAGAACACAGTGCGAACGGTACTTTGTGTGAGTGATTTAAGCGATTTTTTAAAAATATATTGCATAAAAAAGGTAATAACGTCTTTCAAAACAGGTGCTAAGAGAATCGCCTGTTGAACATGTATTTGTCGATTGGATTTCTCATTACAATACATACAAAATTTCCTCATTTTTGAACTGTTTACTATGTTTTTGTGACAATCAGTGTGCTATATCCGGTAGATGATACAATCGGTTTATATACAGTACACTCATGCGAAAAAGTTAAAAACGTTATTCGTCAATGTGATAAGAACGAAACCTTGTTTATTAACCATTATCAGCGCATAAAAACAGAAGCTGAGACGAAGTTTTCATTAACAAGTTTTCGACAGAATAGAACGCAAACTTTAAAAACTCTTCTTTGTGGAAGCTTTGCGTTGGATACCCCATTTTGTATATTATAACCATACGGTCCAGAACAACTTCTGAGGTTGCGTGGTGTTACTGGGCGGGCTAATCGAGATACACTGTAGAAAATATTATTGTTTATTCAACGATTAATATTGTTTTTCAATAAGTGCGAAAATGCTGAAAAACATTATTATTATTACATTGCATATATACTTAAAGAAATTAGAAACGCATCTTCTTTAAACATAAACAATGTTTCGTGATAAAAGAGGTTTCATTTTTAATTTCTTTTACTATATTATATGTACTTGAAAAAATTAGAAACACATCTTCTTTAAGCTTGCAATGTATTTCTTGTTTGAAGAAGTTGCGTTTCTAATTTCTTTCAGTAATGTTGATCAAGGGAAAAAAAGAAAGACAACTCGTTTCTAAATGATAATCGATTTGAAACGTAGTTATCTTTCTTTAACAGTCTGCATTTGTGACTTTTTGTCAAGGGCATTGAGGGAGAAAAGTATTTTAAAACAGATATAGGATTACAGTTTTAGGAGGTAGTAAGACAGGTGCGTAACTTAAACTTTTATTATTATATCGCTACAAAAAATGTTATCTGTACAATCGTAGCAAAACATAACATTGACCGTTTCGGATTTCAGTTTCTGGGGCGTATTTAAATTTCAGGTTCTGGGGGCGCATTTGGATTTCAGGATTTTGGCCGGATTAAACTAAAATATAGCTTTCATTACTGCCAAAAAGTGTGTGATTAATTGATGTTGTTTTTTTAAATATAATTTAATCAAAATTTAGAACCAAACATTAAAGTTTTCCATCTTCCATTCGTTCATGTAGATTTGTAATGTCATCCGAACCTGACACAACACACGTGTAAAACCTGACACAACTCACGTATAAAACATTGATCACGGTCCAAGACGTGATATTGACTTTGACCATGATCAGTGTTGTTTGTACATTAATTGTTTTATGAAGTTCCAGGATCAACGGATGTTCGCTCGGCCGATACATGTCTATAAAACTCAGCTTCTATTTTTATCATAAATATTTTAGGATTATTTATGTCTAAATGAAAAACCAGTTATGTACAGAAACAGGGTGAAAGTTGTTTAATTATTTTAATTCATTATTCAAATGCAGTAAAGTAGGATTCAATATCATGTGAAGATGGTGCACAAATGGGGCGCGTTTCAAGAAAAGGTGCATTCGGTCATATTTTTAGACATTTTAGTTGTTACTTTATTTGGAAAGATCTTACAATTATCTATTATTTTCTCATAACACATTGGCAATTTTGTTACACATTTTGACAACATATTTTTAGTTTTACCGCAAAATGTACAATAGGTAATGTCGTCTGCTCACTTTAATGACGTCATTTCAAGAATTGATATCAAATGCCCGAATTTACCTTTTCCCGTGACGCGCCCCAAATATGAATACTATATTTGAGGCACTTGCAAGAACTGCACTGCCCAAAAGAAATCTCACAGACTCATAGTGCTTTAATGACAGTCTCCTCTGTACCAAAGATGATAAAACTAAGTTTGGAAACCAGTCTTAAATCTCATGGATCTGATTGGCTGAAATGAAGATTTGTTTCCATTTCAGCCAACCAGATGCTTGAGATTTGAGACTGGTTTCAAATCTCAGTTCTATCATCTTTAGCACTGAACTATTTATATTTTTTTCCAATAAACAAGACTCGTCATCTGTGTGCTCAAATCGGTTCGAGTTGGGCATTGTAAAAGGCAGCGATTGTGGTGATGGAACAGGACGAGCAGAACGAAGCCAAATTGCACGGAGCAGTGGCGATGGTAAGATGTTACTGACCCTTACTTAAGGCACAACATATTATCTCTAATGTTTCGAACCAAGGTTCATCATATAACACATACTGTGATATCATAATATTTCGCACTGATTTTCGCGCATTTTACAAGAGTAATTGCTCGAATTTAAACCTCTGCGTAATTTAACTTTGTAATAATAATATGCCCTTATAGAAAATACATTTAATTAATGCCCCCACCCACCCCGAGAATATACTAGTCTGTGGCTTTTGCGCGAAATTAAAGTATACCACAGTAGTTGTTGCACTTTTTGAGATGAGACACTCAGGTCATTGTGAAAGTTCAATAAAACCCCTAAAACTCACACCTTTACACAATATTTATATTTTAAATGATTATCATCAAACGTATAGACATGTTGCTTAAATTGAATGAATGAGATCTTTAGATTTCTAGGTCACCAGAAATGAATTTAATAAAATGTTTTTGTGTTACTGCCGTGTTCGTAAAACCAACCCTGTAACACATCCGATATCAAAGCCCCAAAGGTTATTAAACTGAGAATGGAAACCAATCTGATATATCTACCCCTAAATTGAACTGTTCTGAGACTGTGCTCCATTTTAACTAATAAGATTATTTAGATCTGAGACAGGTCTCCAATCTCAGTTTTTTAACCTTAATACATTTGGACTTTTTCAGTATGGTCCGTGTACAATACGAGGGCTGAAAGAAGGGGAGACGAAATACTGGTGCAGATGTGGATTGAGTAAAAACCAACCCTGGTGTGATGGTCAGTGATTTGTAATTACCAATTACATTCAATTTCGAACACAACATGACGCATAAGGGCATATGGCAGATTTAATATTGCAGATTTAATTATTGTGAGCATGCCCATAGCCAACAGTGAAAATACAATATAGGGCCTACAATTTACTGCCTGCGCCTCCTAGTCCCTGCTTGGTTGCATCTCAACGGGTAAACAAGTAAATACGTAGAGATTTTGGCCGACCCAATCATGGCTTAATTGCGGTATTTCAACGTTAAACAAATGAACATCGCTTGGCCATTAAATAAAAACAAGTGATTTCCCTAAACGAGAAAACAATGGGTGAAACAAAACCAAATAGGATTTTCATGATCAAACGAGGTTCACAGCAAAACTTATACATAGGAAGCGTTTCACAATGGTTAATACTCATCGAATTCGTGCTTAACGACTTCGAGATGTCGAAAATAATAAAGAAATGAACATAAATATATCTTTCGGATAATACAATTTTCAAGAATAATAAATAAATGGACATAACTATATTTTTTGGATTATACAATATTCAGATTGTACTCTTGGGTCATATCTATATATTGTACTAGTCTTGCGCCGTTTATTATTTTCTTAGTGTCAGTGTAAATAGTATGCAAATCTGTATGGTCGTAAAATTAATTGTATTTGCTTGTTGAGTTTCGGAACTTAGAACGAAAGAAACATGCTCGTTATGATGAGTCAGTAATTAAAAAACAACTCTGTTATTCTTCTCAAAGAGGGTACAAAATGCCCTCTTGGCTATATAGGTAAAATAAATCTTGTGAGCAACATGGTTGGATATTTTTCTGTGAAAGTCTGTTTTATTCAATAGAATTCGTGATCACAGCAACACGTAATTAAAATGCAGGGCGACACTTTACGACTGCGTATTAGTCGTTCTGAATTTTCTTATGAACTTTGGCTAATTAAGAAACAAAACGATCAACCAAGAAATAAGAAATGACAAAGTGCGTGAACATGAATTTGTTCGTTAAAACAGAGGCAATCAATTTTGTCGACATATAAGGCCAATGTTGCCAAACCATGGCATTCAGCTTACTTTTGATTCCCCTTTCATTACAGGATCTCATAAAGACACGGGTATCAAACCATTGCCATGGAAAGTTGACAAGAGTCAATCGCTGTTCTACATATGTGCCTGTAAACAGACGAGAAATCCGCCATTTTGTGATGGACATCATGTAGATGCACCGGCGGAAGTAGAAAAGCGGAAAAATAATTGTTGTCGTAAAGAAGACCACGTGACTCAGTGTAAATTGTGTACAAACTGCGGCTGGGTGCCTGACTTTTGACATGGACACCTCTTAGAATTTGTCTTTCAAAAATTGCCCACGTTTCTACATTGATGTTGGCTCATCCGTATACTGTATTATCAGAACGGCGAGCGCGACAGGCATGCAAATGCTATAACGCAATTAATCATCGTAAAGGTGCCAGTTCGCTGAATTAAGGGATATATGTTTGTGTTATTTTTGTCCGACAAATAAAATATATTTTATCAAACGACATGACTACTTTGGCAGTTTACCTCTGGGTCCCAATGCCGCATTATCCCTTTTTGCCCTACACTATTTTTATTATTTCGTCAACTTCCGTCTATTTCTTTTTCTGTCTCTTTCATTTATTTCCCTGTTCAAAATGAAGGTCCGTAACCAGAGCGGCAAAATCACGGAGGCAAAGATTTTTTTGAAGTTGTGTGTCTGGGGGGAATGCTTCCCCGGACAATTTTATTTTTAAAAATGCAGTTTTTGTAATTTAACACAAAAATTTTCACTTAGGCACGTGTCTCGCTGTTTTTCAGCCTGGCTGTGGCCTGAAATGCGTTCATTTTCATGCGATCAGTCATCGTTCTCTCTTTGTCAGCATTCGCGTTTTTTATTCAAATTCTTGTAGAACGGTGTAGTACGTTATAGTACAACTTGACAGTCACGTGATAAACAAGTTAATTTAAATGTTGTTTATCAGCAACAAATTTTACAATTTTGATATCGCCAAGTTCTGTTGATGAGTAATGATCAACGGAAAAAATTAATTTTCCTATATTTGCATTAAGTTATATAAACACAGTATCACGTGACCTTCTACTCATCCATTATCAGTAAAAATTGCCTTATATCACTTTTTCGAATTCCTTATTCTACTTATTACTTATTATTTTACCAGATCTGTATACACTCCCTTAAACAAAAGGTACACAATGTTCTTAATGGTGTAAATTGGTCGGCCAAATTATAGAGCTCAGACTAGAAGCGAGGACACAAAAGTACGATGCGATGGTTAATATCGCGCCGTTGCATCGTAATATCGTGACCTTGCATTGTGTTTTCGCGACCTTGCATCGTTTTCTCGCGTTTACTTGGTATCGCTCTTTAGATGGCGAGAACACGATGCGAGCTCGCAAGAACACGACGCGCCCTCGTATCGTATCGTACATTCCGTACACTCACATCGTGTTCTCGCGATCTCAAATCGTTATCTCACAACCTCGCATCGTTTTCCAATCTCCTTCGCAGATTTGTCGTTCCTTATACTCACTTTACATCTCTGCGAAAGGCTCAATGTCAAGATTTTTGACATAACTCAACAGCCTTATTTTATACAGTCATAATTATGAATATAAAAGCTTGTGGATCAACAAATGACAGATATCTTCACTATCTTTCATTCAAACCAAAGAAACCCAAGTAATTTTAAATGTACTTGGAGAACTATTTTTTGAGATAAAGTAAAAGTAGTTGAAAGTAGTCCCAGCCTATAACAGAGGTGCAAGTAATGAGCCGATAGTGTAAGAGAGTGATCGTTTTCTTGCGCTCTCTTTCGTGTTTCGCACTTTAGTGGTCTCGCCGAAGAGGTCGACAGGGCGAAACATCAATGGCCCCAACGGCACATTGTTCTTAGATTCTTTTTCTAATATAAAACATTTCCCTGGACAGTTCACTTGACTAACTTGATAGGTTGAATAATTGTAAAAAAATTGAACTGTTTTGTTATTTACATTCTGCATAGTATGCATACTTTTAAACGGCTTATTTTGTTCGTAACCTCGCTCTACGCGCTAAAAATAAACGTTGAGTATACAGCGCGACGTTGCGCGGTAAAAATAACGTGCAATAGACGTTACGTATTTTGTGTCGAAACGCGTATCATCATAACTCTGTTTTTTTTATATAGCTGTTTAATATTTTAGACACGATGAATTAATTGTAGAAAATGTTTAACTAAAAGATATATTAATCATGTAAGCATCTTTTAATTTAAACAACAACAACAAAAAACAACATTTTCTCATTCAATTAACTAAAATTATACAACAAAAATTTCGTGTCGTGACATCTTCGCAATAAAGACGCTGGAAACATGCGTACGCATGTGTACAAAAATCCATGACGTAATAAACAAAATCCTTAACTACGCTAATCGCCTTTTATCTCGGAGCGCCAAACACAGTGAAAGCGGGTATCGGAAAATCGGAGTTATCTTTCAAAAAATTAAATTATCTTGAAATAAAATACACAATGCCTTTGCCAAAACATGGCAAGAGTATTTTGATGACATTGGATCCTTATCACACGCCTGGGTAAGTGAATTTGTTTGTTTTAAGTGTTTTAAGCATTGATTTACTTGTTTTAAGTGAAATAAATTGATAGAACTCCAAGTATTAAAGTATTATGTATTCCAATACAAAGGGAACCGATTACCAATCGTTAATAATGAATGCATTAAAAAGTCTGTTAATATACTGTCCGCAATTATGTGTATCGATCTACGAAATTTGATCAGTTTTTCTTTAAAATTCAATTTTGATTAATTGCTATATGTATTCAGTTTTTAAAAACTTTTTTCTAATTTCAAGTTAAATACAGCTTTTTACTTTATCCATAAAATCCAATGGAGATCTCAAAGACTCTGAATTATTTCATTATAGTTTACTTAATATTGTTTTGTTAAATTTTGGTCAAGTTAAATCTCTAATTTACTAATGTTTAAAATGAAAAAAAAAAGAATAAATTCATAATTATTTTTAAAGGAGGTAGCTACACGCATACAAAACACACTGAAATAGGCGATACACAATCTTTTATACAATATTTAGTAACATTAAAATTCTAATGACATACTTATCATTCTAATGCTATAGTCTATAAAATCGTCAAAAGTAGAAGATTTGTTTCTCACACTCAAAAAGATATATAAAACACATTATCTACTTAAGTACTTATTCTGCGGTAAGTGTAATAAATATTAGAACTCTCGTTATTGTCCACTCGTTAAGTCAAATCGAAAACATTATATTTTAAATAGCTGTCAAATAATGTTAAAGTTGAAGTGTTCTGTTTTAAATATGTTAAAGTTTAACTTAAGACATGACCGGTTGCTAGGGGCAGTGAATGGAAAAACGGACAAATGAGGTCCTTCATCCCCACCTCCACCATGAAGAGTGATAAGGGCCCAAGATCATAAAACTAAAGCTAGAGACCATTCTCAAGTCTAAAGCATCTGGGCTGAAGGTTATAAAACTGAGATTGGAAACCAGTCTCAAATCTCAAGCATCTGATTGGCTGAAATGGCGACCAGTCGCCATTTCAGCCAATCAGATGCTTGAGATTTGAGACTGGTTTCCATGCTCAGCTTTATAACCTTGGGCACTGATTTGCTGAAATGGCAACTTGTCATTTCAGACAATAAGATACTTGAGATTTAATTCTGGTCTCCAATCTCAGTTTTTTTATCTTGGGCTATGGTTTATTTTTTTTTGTAAATATTTTATTTTATGTCTGGTCCGATCTGCATGTGAAGAAGAACCGAGGCGGAAGGGGGGCGAGGGGAAATAATATTTTCAGTAGGAAATAAAGATATATGAGAACGCCCACAGAGGCATTTTAATACATTAAATTTTACAGCTTAATAATAATGCTAGGAAAGTGTCAATTTTGAGACAATGAAGCTTAATGTTGATTAGTTTGACTTAAAGGAATTGCACTTACTCTTAATGTTACAAGACTGTTAGCACAGACCGATATTCCAGTGTTTAGACTCATGATCACGAAAAAATCTAAAAATAGAATCTTCGCAAACCGAACTACACTCACAAATGCAATGCACAGAAAATAGTTTTTATATCCTACCTTTATTTTTGAAAGCTGATAAGCACTGCCCAATCTTATAAGTCTAAGTATCATATATTTAATTAGCCGCAAGTACTTTGGAGAGGGACCCTGAGATTCTCCCTTAATGAGATGACCCATATGCAATCAGTATCGATATTTAAGGTCTACATTGGTCAAACTCATCGTTTTTGTTTCAGTAGACCCAGAGTTATCAGTTTTCTGACTCTTGACAGTCTCAACTGGTCTAATAATAGTAACAAAATGCAGAACTTACAACCAACAAAACAAAAAGTAGTTCTTATTCCCAAAAGCCCTGACAGTAGGTATGCCGACCCCTCAGTACTTTCAATGCTTTGATTTTGTTTTGTTTTGCGAGATCGAACAGTAGTCTATCCACTGAATTATCGCTCTTAAATACCTAATTCTAAACCCGAAATGTGAATTTTTAGAAAACTTTCTATTCGATTGTAAATAAGGTTTTGGTAGACTGACCAGGCCATCTAGCCCCACGCCACCCCCGGTGGAGCGTATCTCAATTTTTTCACAAGTAAACAGTACCAATTTTGATCCATTCCAAATTCAAACAATTCTATGATCAGCTGCGTATATGGTCCCCACATAAAAGAACGAAAAATCAATGGACAGACTAGAATTTTAGATTAATAATAATAATAATAATAATAATAATAATAATAATAATAATAATAATAATAATATAATAATAATAATACCTCAGTTTTATCAAAGTTCTTGATAGTTTGTTGGTTGTATTATTCAAATTAAGACCAGATTTAGGAATGGATAGAAGTGGTCTTGACAGTGGGCTTGCCTTTCCTTCAGGGGTGGAAAAAGTGCAAAACCGTTCAAATGGACCGTTGAAACAGTGCTCTTATTATCGAGGGGGTCTTAATATCAGGGTGGTCTTTATAAGGGGTTTTACTGTACTTTATTGTCGAGATTTCAGTGATTTACTTTATATCTTTCTTGTATGTTCTAATCTGCTATTGATCTACTTAAAGTCTCAATATGTCAGTAAAATGTAAATGAAATCATCTGGTTCATTTTTGGTTAAAGATAAGCGTTAGGATCGATTTTACAGACAACGTATTGGATTTAATAAATGTGCCTGCTATAATTGATTGGGGTTCCATTTATGAATATGAGAAAGTAACATCCGATTGTTTCTAACGCTTTAGGACAGCAATTTCCTGAAAGACTATAATTAAAATGTTTCCTAGCTGGGCTAACAAAAGCACTTCCTCTTATTTTACTATCAAGCATTCGTGTAGGCTGCTTATGCCGGCTGTTGCAGTAATGCCAGTACTTGAAGTCAACAAATGCTTCAACATGCGTTACCCACTAGGTGTGGATAAAGGGTGTTCATTGTGGTTGCTCGAACCATTGTCCAACCCCCTACTCTCATTTTGGTCCATTAATTTTTATTTTTCACAGGGATGTTGGCCAGAAAGTTGGATATTATCAAATAACTATCCTAAGACTGTTCCAAACGAAACCCCTATCCGGAAATCTTCCCCGAACCCCGAACCCCTGCGTCAAAGTCGAATCTGCTAGCCATGCAACGCTGATTACTATATACTAGTGGTAGAGGGAAGGGTGAGATGGGGGGGGGGGTGAAAAGGCAAAAAGGGAAGGGGGTGCATTTTCGTACATTGGTTCCAGTTGATTAAAATATTTCAGGTACCCCTCAATAGCATGCATGAAATTATGATTTGATTGTTTAATGTAACCTTTAAACAATACTGCACAATGAGTTTGCTCACGGTGGTGTAAACGCGTGGGCGCGGGGCTGGGCTTTGTAAGTTATGAACTGATCGGCTCCCCAATGAAAACCGCGAAATTCAACGATACCAATGTAGATTTAAAATATAAATGTTAAACGAAAATCTACGAATGGTACATAGGGTTGTCGTGTTCACACTCAACGGCTTGCATTTATAATTGATACATGTACTGCATGTCACAGTTCCATTATACGTGTGACTGATTTCATTCCCTCCTTTCCTTTTAATAGGAGTTAGACGGTCAACTGAAAGACTGAATCAATACAAAATGCATTGACAGAACAATTAAACAACCTTTCAAGAGTATTTACCACTTGTTCTCAGCCGGTATTTTCTTTTCACTACAGTCAATAGCAAGGCATACTAAACAATTGCTACACTCAATGAAATATTAAACAGCCTCAAAAGTTGATTTCAAACAATTTTTAATTCAATATAAAAGCGTCCTTGAACAAAAAGGTTTATATGAACGATATTTTTGTGAAATAAATTATCCGACGCGTTGGCCCACTTCAAAACCGAGAAATGGTATTTCTGTTATCGCACTTCGATCTTGATAAAGCACAGTATATATACCAAAAAGGCCATTTGTAATTCAAACAGCTATATAGACATTTTTCGCTTCTATTGCAGCTTAAAGAAGCAATTTAGTTTAACTTAACGATCTAGAAAGGTTTTAATTTTATGGTATGTCTCGTATTAGTGGTACTAAGTAAGGGAAAATAAATCGACCAGGAAATCATAAATCGTATCTTGTATTATGTCAGACTATATATTATACAATTTTACGGTTTATTAGCAGGGTTTATGAGGATATCTGGCCGGTATAGGTGTAACATTACCCTGTGGCTCGGGTAATATATCCTCTTTTACCATTTCAAGGAACCATGTAATTGTTTTACTTTTCCATTAAGAATAACAAATACATGCAATTCGGAAAAATATCGATTGGGAACCTCAAAATTACTTGTATGACGCCATAAATGTAAATAGGTGACGCCATTACACTTGATATTTTCTTGGCGCAGTTGAACTTCATATTCATCGGGGTTGAAAGATGTTATTACTTCCAGGCAGAACATGCCATTTATGATGTCAAACCCAAACCGGAAGCACAATACAACTGACAACCTGACATTAAGGCCGCTGTGATATATTTTAATAGGACTTAAACACAAATGTCAAATCAAAACCGATCAAAAACTATAAATAATGTAATCAGGACAGAAATGTGCAAGCAAAAGCCTTATTTAAACAATATTAATGGTACTATAAGACTCAACATCGCGAAGATATATTACGTAAGCCAAATAAATCTGAATGTTTTATCGCTCCTTTTTAATGCATAAAATATTGGGGTATGTCAAAGGAAAAGATGAATTCAGCAATATTGTTTGAAATGTTTAGTTGTAACTTATTTCGAAATAACTTAAAAATTCTATTGTTGTCTCATCCCTTATAGGCGATTTACCACATTATAATGTTATTTTTACCGCGAAATGCATAAAAGCAATGTCGTCTGCTCAACTATCGCCATGGATATCGGGGTCAGAGGCAAGATTTCCAGAAAGGGGGTCGTTTTGGGAAGTCTTAAGACCATTACATGAAAATAATTATCTACTTGCCAAGACGATGAAAATTTAATATTGCTGCCTAATGGGGGGTTCGAGAACCTGGATACGCATCTAGTTGTGTACACCAGTTAAACACATAGCCTAATGCACACATATTAAAGATTTTTTTTTATTACAGATATGGAGGGTTTTGTCCACAGTTCAAATACCAAATCGGCGAAACGTTTGGCAAGACTACGTCAAAGTTGTTACGTAGTGATGCCGTGGCAAGCTCCGGCCAGCTGGTTCTAGCAGAGATTAGAGCCAACTCGGCACCAGTCGCAGATATAGAAGACTCGAAGACGGCGCTGCTGAGGTCTCGAACGCAAAGCTGGGGAGACCAAAAGTTAAATGAGCAAATGGTACCCGGTTACACAGGTAAGTTTAACAACGTATAAAGTTTTATTTCAAAATATTTACCGGTGTTTCTTTTCATGATGATGTTGTTTCGGATGTTCAGAAAGTCTAATGATGTATTATCCCTATCTTTAAAGCAGCATATTCACACTTCAGCGTGTATTTCTTCAATGTCTCATATGTGGTTAATATTTTATGTACTGCTGTGCAATGCCTATAAATGTTTGAACAGAGGCGAATTTCGCTGATTTTTTTGTAAATCAGTACATTTTAGGATTGGTAGTTAGTGAATTTTACTGCGTTAGTAACGCTTAAACAACCGGCTTTAAATAAGTCTTCTAAAGTTTCAATGATAAATTTTGAAATTAAAACACTTAATATTTTTGTCCGGAAACGATGCATGTTAAAATTAAATGAATGCTTATTTTGCAGGGTTTATACCCCGTAGTGAGCATTTCTTCGGTAAGCGGTATGCAGTCAACTGTTTGGGTGCTATCTCAGACTTCGAGAGCGACAACAGGAAGTACAAACAGAATGCTGACCAGATGCGCATGGTTGAAGCTGTGCAGTCGGGTAAAATTGACAAAACCGCTATACCGAATCTCCCAGTGAGTATAAAGGCAAGACCCAGACTCCTGTGTTATAATATTAAACAAGAAAACCAGACTCCAATCTCAAGCTTCCTATTGGTCAGTTCCGAGACTGTGCGCAATTTCAACCAACAGTCCCGTGATTATAAAACTTTTTTCCAGGCTCAACTGATTTTAAAAACGAAAATTTGATTGTTTCATTTCTATTTATTTTATAAAATTTAAAAAATATTTAAAACTGAAAATATTTAATAATTGCTGTAAATAACAACTGTTGAACATACAGTTATTTCTTATTTGTGAATATTTATAATGTTCTCGACATTTTAAGTTTGAGCACAGAACTGAGTTGAGAATAAAAAAGTTATATAATACCGGGGCCAGACTGCTAAGATCTGAGACTGGTCTCTATTTTCAGTTTTATTACATTGGTACCTCAATTAAAAAAACAATCGAACAGACTTTTCCTGCCTCGTACTACGTGTAGTTCTAACACGTTATCCTTAATTTAATTTATTTTAGCTTTAAAACAATAACGTTACAAACATTTGTCGCTACCGTCTGAATAACACGCCGATTATCCCCATCAAATAAGACGACGAACGCAAAGTCGACATCATGGTTGATGGTTATAAAACTGAGATTGGAAACCAGTCTCAAATCTCAAGGATCTGATTGACTGAAATGGCCACTGGTCGCCATTTCAGCCAATCAGATGCTTGAGATTTGAGACTGGTTTCCATGCTCAGTTTTATAACCTTGGGCACATATCTTGATGGCGAATCCCCACGACCAAATAAGATGACGAACGCAGAGTCGACATCATGGTTGAAGGTTATAAAACTCAGATTGGAAACCAGTCTCAAATCTCAAGGATCTGACTGACTGAAATGGCGACTGGTCGCCATTTCAGCCAATCAGATGCTTGAGATTTGAGACTGGTTTCCATGCTCAGTTTTATAACCTTGGGTACATATCTTGATGGCGAATCCCCACGACCAATGAGCGCTGACCCTTCCTTGACATGTCTTTTATATTTTTCAGCCCATCCGCAGCAGATACATCACCCCGCTTAAATCCACGGCCGCGGAAGCCAAACCCTATTTATCACCTAATGTGACCCAGAGCGCCGACTCACCGTTCTACATGTCTGATGATAATGAAATGAAAAGATTTATGTCCGGTAAGAAAGACTATTTTCAAATATATTATTCTGCTAACCGGGTCAACAGCCGATTACCATCGGCTATGAACGATTTCTCGTCTGTGACCGTGGTGTCACGTTTTACGACCTTGATATCACGATTCTGCCCGTTATGTCACGTCAACGACCGTTTACACCCGTAATGTTACGTCAACGACCGTTTATGCCCGTTATGTCACGTCAACGACCAACATGTCACACTTATGACGGTCCGTGACCTTGATGGTATGGTCCTATTTTGCATGTACCCTTATAGCAATGTAAATTGCAAAACCTTTTCTAAAACGAGTGTCGGCATTCCCTGCGATAGGAACTTACAGAAATCAATTAGAAGGTTCTTTCAATTTTCACAAAGTTTTATGAGTAGAGGAGTTACCTGTATTCGAAATGGAATTAAAACAACATTAAGTTTCACGCTTTACTCAACAGATTTGACTTTTATCTCGTGGGTGTAGATTCAGACAAGCGGGCGTGTCCGTGTCTGCAGTCAGATCAGGCATTTCACTGTTCGCATTTAGATTCATAAGGTTATTTCTGACCAACAAACGAACATTGTAGAGCCTGGTGTGACTTCGATGATGTTTTGCCCATTGGATACCACACCCATGTTCTATGGAGTAAAGGGATAACATAGTTTCTATATTCAGAAAAAGGAAGTTTTTTTTTTACCATACCTCCGTTTCAAAATTTTGCTACTTGTTACATTAAGTATGATTATACTCGAACTCTGTATTATCGACGTATCTCTATTACCGACGTAAATAAGTTATGCAGTCATGCGTCTCCATATTTCATAGTTTTGACTTAGAAATGCCGAGCTCTATCATTTCGTGGTAAATAGGACGTTGATATGTTAGTTATTTTAACCAAAATACAAAGGTAATGAAGTGATATTGAACTGCGTAAGAATTATTGTTAATTTAAACCAGTACGTCGACAATACAGCCAACCAGGCTACACGTAGGTTAAAAATGAAATATTAAGATTATACTGCTATCTTAAGACCATTATAATAATAATCTTCTTACACAGGCTTAAAGCTGCCTGGGCTGAAGGTTATTAAGCCGAGATTGGAAACCAGTCTCAAATCTCAAGCATCTGATTAACTGGCGGCTAGTCGCCATTTCAGCCAATCAGATGCTTGAGATTGGTTTCAATGCTCAGTTTTATAACCTTGGGCACTGGTCACAGTTCAGTGCGAAATACAATATCTCAGAAGTGGTTATTATTAAGTATACTTATAGGTTATTAGACGTTTTACTGTACAATACGGGAATATATTTGGACGAGTACACAGCTTGAAAAGTCATATTGGACGAGCCGTTAGGCGAGTCCAATATGACTTTTCAAGCTGTGTACGAGTCCAAATATATCCCGTATTGTACAGTAAAACATCTAATAACCTTTTTATTCTACATCTAATAAATGAAGCATGACTTTTCAAGCGTTTAAAGACTATTCCATATATATTCCATATTGTACGGTCCAACATTTTATTAAGTTCTACATTTCTCTTACTTGACAAGTTGCGTCATATTGCCTGCATCAAATGTATGATATTGCTTGGCAACACAAACGCCACTTTGACTCATTAAATTTTATTTCTAGATAGTAACTTCAGTTGAAACACTTTTTTCTGCAATTATTCTACTTCATAGATCTACATTTGATTTTTTTCATTTCATACTCGTATCTTTTCATTCGGATCATTTTTACGGTCAACGGCTTTTATCGTTGTAAAACAATGGTAAAGTGCATTTGCACTTAATCATCCAATACGAAAAAAATACGGACTTTTTTGGATCCAATACGGGAAAATATTGGACGGTCACGTGGTACAATTAAAGGAAGCTAATTGGATGAATTTATTAGATGTAGAATAATACTATGTAATGCCTTTAAATGACTAAACAGGATCGAATTTCGCCGTAATTTTGGCTTAATCAGTACACTTTATAACATGTAGTGAGGGAATTTTACTGCGGTTTAAATATTACAACTCGTACGTTAACTGTGTAAGAATGCCACATCACCTTTACTTTATTTACAGGTCTTCTACAGTTAATATACAAACACAATATTTTCGCCCTGATTCATGACCAGGCTGCTTTAAAGGAAACATACCATCTCTCTCTATAATCAACAAATATAATTCATACATAAGATAATTCTGTAGATTTTAAAATAAACGACTTCTGTTAACAGCCATGATAAACTTGATTAATATAACGAGCATTTGTTAGTTGTGCAATTACAACCAAATACCTATTTTAATTTATTAGTATTAAACTCCACTCAATGCTTCTCCATGTTTAAGCGCAATATGTAAGGTATCACTAAGTTCTAAACCACTATTTCTTATATTTCTGTTTCTGCATTTATCATTGCACAACAAGCGCATTCATTGCACAACAAGCGTAGTCATTGTACAACAAGCACCGTCATTGCACAACGAGCACATTTTTATATGTTACCATTTTGCGCAAAATGTATCAAAACTCTTTTTAACTTCTTTTCCAGGTTATACTGGGTTTGTACCGCGCGCTAGACCCCGACTGGGAATGGGATATCCCATAATTACTCACGAGGCCCTGAACGAATTCACATCTGACACCAGCCGACTTAATGACCTTAAATCTCAACCAATCACAATTCACCGTCCTGAGGCCAAAGCTCAGGATTCTAAACTGATATACCCAGTCGAGAGCGGACTTGTACCTCATTATACCGGACATATACCTGGTAAGTAGAGTTTGTGCCTTCGTTTTGACACTAAAACCAGTCGGAAATTCAGAAGTCTAAGGTGATAGCCGAATTTTGCCGAGACTATCGTAGTTGTTAAATTCAGTCTCCACTAGACTGACTATCGAATCGACCAAAATCGTGACTTTTAAGTTCTACCCCTTAGTACATTATATCACGTTTCTGTTCATTCATTCGTCGGCAAGTTGGTCGACTTTTCGGCGTGATGAAAGGTTTGTAACTGGCTTAGCTTTGCTGTCTGTCAGACTTGGCTAGGTGTTTCGACTCAATAAAGTTAATTTTGGCAACTTCAGTCAAGTTGTATTTTAACGCTGCCAGAGATGTTACATTTGACTGCAAAGTTAGCAAATCAAATTGAAAATGCGAAAAATGGATATCTTAACACAGTTTTTTTGTCAACGAATATTTGCCGCACAGGGACTTCGAACCTACCGTAAGCCGGGATAAGGGGTACAATAAACTTACGCATCTAGCCGACTTGACATGTTTCGTGATTTGTATATGTATATATCTAATGTTCTTTTTCATGTTTACATTAAGTACTCCGTTGTGCAACAATGAGTAGATCCTGATCAGATTGCAAGGATATGAAGGCTGATCTTGATCTACTCTTTAATTTCATTTTTTTAAAGAAAGACCAGTTCAGATCCAGATATGAATGCACCGAAGTGAAGGCTGATCTGGATCTACACTGGTCACATTCGAGAAATAAGCTTTATTTTGACAGTAAACGTCGCCTGTACACAGAGCAATTGCAGATGGTTTTAGCGGTCTTTTACTTTCCGGCGAGCATTTCAACCTTTTATTAACAGCAACCCTTTACAAATAGACAATATTCAAACTCTCAAACAATAGCGATTTGTTCAAGTTTCGGCTGTATTTTCCATGCTAACATTACAATAACTACTTCTCCAACAGGTCAGAAGTTCCGATACGGGGAAACTTTCGGACACAGTACAGAAAACGCCAAGAGACCGGAAGTACGAGTTTCAATGTGCTAAACGAAATTTACTGACAATTTAAATCGAAGTTATCATGGACCAGACCCGTTTTCAGTTGATTGTTTTAAGGAAGAAAAACTTTGTTAGAATTTGTTTGAATTAATTTATGTCGTATTTGAAATGGCGGGAATCTAGAAAGCGTAATTAAGTTTTATAGATTCCTGATTTTAGGTATGCAGAATTTAATTTTGAAAGATTACGTCGAAGTCCAATAAAAAGCATTTACAAATTGAATTGTATTGACTTTTAAAAGTTTGCAACATTTAATACTTCAAAACAGGGTCTGTCGATTAATAGACCGTGTTCAAAAGAAGAACCCTAAGCCCAAGGTCCTAAACTAAAAGTGGAGACTAGTCTCAAATCCCAAGAATCTGATTGGCTGAAAGGGCGCATTGAGATTTGAGACTGGTCTCCAATCTCAGTTTTATGATCTTTGCACTGTTTAAAATGCAGTTGATATTACATACTTCTTTTGCAAGCGCACCGGAGGAAATGCACACCGATTTCGAATGGAACTTTTGTTAATACATGTATATTGAAAATCGTGTCAAATAAAATACTGTGAATGCATTTTTTTTTCGTAGGTATAACATTTTGTGATTTTCGGTAAAATGGCATTTTCGTGTTGTTTTTTTTAATTCGTGGATCGATTAGTCCATGAAAATTTGTACTACTCGAAAATTAATGATTTCACAGTTTTTTAAAGTTTTTTAAGATTTCATATGATTTTTTCACTTGCACATCAAACTAACAAATTTTAAAATTCCATACTGTATATAATATACATGAATATATGCTTGGTTACCACCAAAGTAAATTTGCATTAAACAGCCCAGAGGACTGTGGCATTAAAACTTGTTCCCACTAACTCATTCCGTCTTTCAAGTGTGCAATTTAAATACTACATTTTTGTAGAAGTAGAACTTGTTTATGTTTGGTTTTCTATGTTTAATCTGAAACAACAAAGATTGGAAACCAGTCTCCAATTTAAGCATTCTGATTGGTTGAAACTGAAGACAGTCTAAGAACTGACCAATAGTATGCCTGAGGTCCCAGCCTGGTTTTAATCTTGGTTTTTATAACTTTGAGGCCTATCCTTTTGTTTATTATAACACTTATTAACTGTTGTATACACATATGTTATTAGTAATGTGTATGTATGTATGTATGTAATACATGTATATGTCTGTGTAAACTCAACCCTGTATCAAAACACTGTGGTATGTTTAGCGCGGGTTTTAATTCCGAGTATTTCGCGCAAGGTAAATAGCGCAAATTTAAACCCCAGCGAAGTTACACCATGTAATGTTATGTCTTAATGGCAAAATAATTTTAAAATACAATAGCGCGAATTTATGCCTATAAAAATATACCATTTGCAGCTTTTACGCAAACATTCGTCCACACTAAATTTAATGATACCACAGTACTGCCAATTTTCTTTTTGGATGGCAATTTTCATTAAGTTGTGTACTTGTGAATCCTTAATCCTTTCCCATTTATTTATAATGTATCAAAATATAAAAATATGCATTAAATTTTCTAACGCTGTAGACAGCAGAGAGGCCTTGAGAAATATGTTAAGACTTCATGACGGATTGTTACTCTAACTGTGATATGTTTAATACTGGAAATAAATTAAGTTACGATTTTGAAGATTTGTTGTGAAAATGTTTCCCCATTATATATATTACTGATAATTAGGATAATGTTAACTCTAAACTAAATTTGTGTGGGTAGTATAATTTAGGACAACTGGGTTATTTTATTAAAGACCTCTGTGACCTTGACCTTTGACCTACTGACCTCAAAATCAATAATGGCCATCTACATGTGATGACTACTAAATGAAAACTGTATGTCAAATCGTTGTCTGGTTATTGATCGAAAAGGTTGTACGGACCGACGAAAAACCGGCATGTGCAAAACAATATACCCCCGCTTATTCGAAGGGAGGTAAATTAGGCCTTAATATAGAGTTTTTATATGTATAAACACTCAAAAGGTTCCCACGATATGGGAACCTTTTGTCCAACAACTCACAAACTGAATAACGTCCACAGGACTTCATGCTAACCCATGGAAACACATTGTAATCCCATGGGCGACAAGATTTAGTTCACTTTTGGATTTATAAGATTATTCTGACCAAGAAGCGACCAGTTTAGATACAGCACAGACTGCACGGATGTTCAGGCTTATCTGGATCTACACTTGCTGCACACAAGTTTAAGTATTATCAGTGAAGTAAATCATAAATCCCAGAAGAAAATTAATTCTTACAATTATAACTAAAGCTATTTTGTTCACAAATATGCTATAAATTTCAAAATCACAAGAGTACTCATAAATAACATCATTGTCGGGGCTTTTGCGGTGTCAACTACCATTTTCTACCAATAAAAAATTATCAAATCCAAGACTGGAACTCTTTAGTACATTATAACCGATAACTAAATCTCTAAAAGGGGGTAATACCGGTTTGAGCAACCCCACAGCACCCACTGGATCAGTACCCGAGGGGGTACATTGTATAACAAAGTTGGTTAAAGTTAATTTAAAACTGTATAGAAAGAAAACATACACAATCAGCCAACTGGCTGACCAAGCAACATACAATCACATGACATTTTCTTTGTGGGAGATCTACTTAGAGAAAGTGGGGCATCTGAAAACAGCAATCTTGATTCCTGCTGAAAACCAAAAAAGACGGGAATCTGGCAAAAACATAGGGAGACATTTTCGGTCAAGTAAACCCAACCAACAATCCAAAAAAGTTAAACTGTTAAAGTGATAGACTTCACTGGTAAGTACCATCTAACAAAGGTCCCCCAGCACACCATCTTCCAAAGTTTTTATCTTGCGGAGGGTAAAATAGTTGGTAATGGGTAATTTCAAACCACACAGAAAGTCAAAAATAAAAAAATTATATTTTCACATCTAGAACAGTTTTATTCTCTAATGTATCTAATAACATCCAAAATAAACAGTAAAAATGACACAGTGTAAAACAATGCAATTCAGGTCTGTTACCTGACCTGTCTTTCATAATGAACACAATATGGTACAACAAAACCTAGATCTATCTTGTTAACATCAACATTTAAGCATATGGAGACAAAATTTTGATTTTATACATATACACAAATTTATGTACAATAAAATCTATGCAAGAAAATGTATCTTGCATGAGCCAGTTATAATAGATAAAACAGGTCCCAAGGTTATAAGGCTGAGATTGGAAACCAGTCTCAAATCTCAAGCATCTGATTGGCTGAAATGGCGACCAGTCGCCATTTCAGCCAATCAGATGCTTGAGATTTGAGACTGGTTTCCATGCTCAGTTTTATAACCTTGGGCACTGATCCTGCTCAGACTGCACGGATGTGCATGCTGATCTGGTTTTACACTGGTCACAGATGAGATATAGCCATTTGACCATTGACCTTTATGACATTGAAAATTGTACATCTAAATTTCCATCCTGGATGTAATCATCCCAAATACTCCAGTCAGACCTTCTCTGTGGTGATAAGGCATCTGTCCAGTTAGATATTAACATCATGAAATCCAGCAATGAAGTCATCAATCTATCTAAGGTGATTCAAAGAAATCAACTACACATTAAACAACATCTCTCTGCTCTGAGACCTGAAATGATACATTGAACACTAGCATTTAAAATGGGAATCTTTATTAATACCAGTAAACTAACCAAAGTTGTGTAACACTCACTTATACTGGGTATGGTAACTTTCACATGTTACCTAAGAGTGGGTGCTGTATTTTCCACAAGTTTACCAACAGTGGGTGGGGTAACTGTCACAATTCTCAACAGTGGGAATAACTTCAAATGTTTACAAATACTGGGTGGGGTAACTTTCACTTGTTTCAGCACTATTGAGTGGGGTAACTGTCACTTATTTCAACATTACCAGGTGGGGTACCTGTCACTTGTTTACCAACACTGGGTGGGGTAACTTTTACTTGTAAGACACTTCTGTAAAGGGTAATTGTCACTTATTTCACCAATACCAGGTGGCAGGGGTAACTGTCACTTGCAGGGGTAACTGTCACTTGTTTACCAACACTGGGTCATTTGTTCACCTATACCATGGGGTAACTTCCACTTGTTTAACATTACTGGTTGGGGTAACTGTCACTTGTTTACCAACACTGGGTGGGGTAAGAATCTATTAGATGCAGAATGTTCTTTGAGATAATCTCCTCCTTTCTCCAGATACTCTGCACGGGTGATCCACACATCACTGGCATTATGGGCTGTCAACCATTTCTTTGCTCCAAGCCAAGCATCCAAACTTGGGTTTTCTAAGAAATAGAAACAACACTTCTTAACATCGGGTTCAAAATGCTGCTCTGGATGCACTTATATTCGTGGTCATAAAATGTTGTGGTTTTTAAATATTTACCCTTTTCTCCATATATACCCATTTTAACGCATGTGCAACCAGTGTAGATCCAGATCAGCCGGCACATCTGTGCTGTCTGATCAGGATCTGCACTGGTCGCATTTTGGTCAGAAATAACCTAACAAATCATAAAGCGAACAGAGCAGATCTAGATCAGACGGCAGGGACGTTCAGACTGATCTGGATCTACACTGTTCGCCAAGGCAATAAAGGTGCGTCTATGGAGGAAATGGTTAAAAATGTCACTTCTTGGGTTCTTAAATTCATGGATCTCGATTTTCTAAACTACTTATCAGTGAAATTCTGCATTTCCTGGTGGTTTTAAATTCATTGATCGATCTTCCCACGAAATCCACCAAAACTTGTTCCCCACAAATATTAATGATTTCTCAGTATATTTAGCCTAATAAAAAATGCAAGTTTGGGGTTGTTATTGTTATTCAAGGCATGTGGATGCCTTCTTTCCCATACTGACTGGTTGAGTTCCTTGAAATGTCTTGTCACCTTGTCACAAATCTGCTATTTCATGTCTGACAACATATACAATGCGACCGAGAATCATAATTTGAAAGTATTCAACTTTATCCTTAGAAAGAGTTCATATTCATATGTGATCAGTGTAGAATACAATTGCGTGGGCAAACAGTGTAGATCCAGATCAGCCAAAACATCCCTGCCGTCTGATCAGAATCTGCACTGTTTGCTTTAAAATTCGATAGGTTATTTCTGACCAAAATGCAATCAGTGCAGATCCTGATCAGACAGCAGGAATGTGCCTGCTGATCTGGTTGCACATGTGTAAAAATGCGTATATATGGAGGAAAGGGTTAAACATGTGTGCAGTCACACTCTGCACTGTTCACTTTTAGATTGTTTCTGACCATGAACTAAAATCAGATCAGACTGCATGATACACAAGGTTGGTCTGGGTTTACACTTGTCACATATGGATAAAAGAAATCTGTTTTAAGGTTTTGATTTTGTTGAAAAACGGAACATTACATAATGCAATTAAAGTTTTAAGTTTTGCTAGGTATTGGATAGCAAACCCTTTTTTAAGTGTAGCAGGGGAGGTAACTTCAAAAATCCTGATTCAATGCCAGTTTAAAATGCAATTTTATTTCAATATAGCTAAAAAATTGCTTATAAAAAAATAAATAAAATAAGGGGTTATTTAAATATGCACAAAATACACATTTTGCGAGATTCGAAATTTCCATTGTGCTCATATGGAAAAATGAACATGGAAAATTTATGTGATTATTTTCTTGAATATGTTGATCTGTAATAACAATATAAATTTTAATTACCCCCCCTCCCCTCCCCCAAAAAAAACAACAAAACAAACAATAACACCATGAACATTTCACTCTATTGGATAGGGTGTATATCCTGTGTGTGAACCGTGTATATCCAGAGCAGCCTACACATCTGTGCCGTCCAATCAGGATCTACAATTTTAGATTCGTTAGTTTTTTCTGACCAAATGCGGATCCATGTAGACCGTTCTGGATCAACTCTGGTAGACCATGGGGTATAATCCATATTACATGGCGTAAAGGATTATACTGTATGCAGGGGTTCCGGGAGATGACCCTTTCACTCTTGAAATTTCTAAAAAGCCTCATTTTGACCCAAATGATTTTAGCTGAAGGGTCATTTTCTTTAAATTTGGGGTATTTTTAGCTATTAATTTGCAGAATTCCCTAAAAACTTGCAGAATTCCCTAAAAACTATCATAATGACACTTGAGATACAGTAGCTAGTGGAACCTGCAGTGTGAACTTTGAAAGTTGACTGGAAGGGCCTCATCTGTAGTAACTCTCGTTCCATCCTCTCCTGGAAGTTTCGGAAGTTGGCGCAAGTCCCCGTCAAAAACACAAACTGAAACACAGTGAAACCATTATCATGAAACAAGTTTGTGCTCAAACTCAATTTATTTTCAACTTGACATATTTATTCAACATCTGAGTAAATGTTGGTTTAATGTTTACTTGAAATATTTTATAAAAATGAAAAACAATTCTAGTTATCATGAAAATATTTCAAACAGCAATAGGTCCTGTTGAGATCTTCCAGAATAATTGTTCGAGTTCAATTTCTACTCAAACAATTTTTTTTTTGAAAGTTTTAATCAGAACAAGAAGATAACAAATTTTCTAAACTGCATTCAAAATAAGAAAGGAATTTTTTATAAACTTATGCTCGAAAAATCTTAATCAGTAAAGTAAGCTGTGTATTTTCAGGGCTGAAGATAATAAAACTGAGATTTGAAACCAGTCGACATTTCAGCCGATCAGATGCTTGCTTTCTCTGTTGTTATAACCTGGGGCACAGAATGTTAAAATTGTCACTTTGAATTCTATGTAAAATCCAACTCTACATTTTTGTTAAACTGGGGCCAAAATGCTTGACAGTTACTTGAGCAAGAGCCTGCTCTATGTCCTAGATATAATGGTGAACAAGTGTGCCAAGTTTAAAAGTTGTGGCTATAGTAGTTTTTAAAATATAAGTAGGTTGCACGCAAACTTTAACCAAATCAGGACAGGGATGGCGACACCCACAAAGTGAGTACAATAGCTCTACATATTCTTGGAATACTCGAGCTAAAAATTGATGTCGGCAAGACATACCCCAATCTTACAACAGAGGTAAAAAAAAAAACGTGATTAATAAAACTGAAGTTGACCTAGTGGTCATTTTCCCTTTTAATTTATCTGATTGCTTGACTGTTCAGAAGTAGAGTTACCTGAGCCAGAGCCTGCTGTATGTCCTGTGTATATTTCTTAAAGACGTAGTCAACAGTTTCTACAATACCAGCTTGTTCAACACCTATCATTGATGGCTGGAACAACAGTTCTGGTACCCTGCAGTGTAACAACATGAGGTACATCACAGGAAACAACATGGGGTACATCACGGGGAAACAACATGGGGCACTACACGGGAAACAACATGGGGCACTACACGGGAAACAACATGGGGTACATCACGGGGAAACAACATGGGGCACTACATGGGAAACAACATGGGGCACTACACGGGAAACAACATGGGGTACATCATGGGGA